>JAVYIG010004965.1:0-147554 GCA_035222895.1 Strongylocentrotus droebachiensis
CCCAATAACTTTCATGACTATTTCGAATATAATAGCAACATCAATAAGTATAAAACAAGAAGTTCTAATAAAATGTATGTACCTTTTCATATTTTTAACTTTTCAAGAACCACAGTAAGTTGTAAAGGCCCACAGCTTTGGAATGAGTTGCCAAACGTATTAAAAGAAATATCCACTGTTCTTACATTCAGGAAAAAATATAAATGTTATTTTCTTAATTGTGATTAGTTTTATTTGATCTAATTGCCTTTTATGTGATTTATGTGAATAGTTGTGTTGTGTTTTTATGTGATTATGCTATGTTATATTATCTGTTTGTTTGATTGTTTTTATTTTTTATATTTTGTATAATGTATTTCTCTTGAAGGGTGGTAATATAGGGGATCAACCTTGACAGGCCAATGGCCTTTGTTGATCACTCGCATCCACCACCCTTCAAGTTCATCCTTCTTTCACAGTACCATGTCAATGAATGTTTTTTAAATATATATATTGTTTTAATTGAAAATGATTTGTTTGTATATCTTTTGATGTGTTTTTAAAGAGATGTGAAATAAAATTGAATACTTGAATACTTGATAATGCACCAGAAAGCATTTTTGAACAAGTAAGATTTAAGTTGTATTCCGGCCAGGTGCCATTTTACAAGCGCACTCATGCCAATCCAATCACATGAATGTTCGCATCCTATCGGGCATCCATTTAGCACCTGGGTGGAGAGTGGCAAATGTAGATTTAGGTCTTGATAAAGGACATTAGTGCCGCTGTGGGACTCGAACCTGGAACCATATGATCCACAATCTAGTTGCATATCCACTTGACCATGACACATCTACAATAATATGTAGGAATAACTCTTTACACTTCGTTTCATCTGAAATAATATCAAAGATAAATCATTCACTCTCCGACTTAATTTTGCGCACCCCTAATGCTGATGCTCATGATTTTCATTAATTATCGATGAATATTGACAAAGATACATTTCTTAAACGTAAAATTCAGTTTATTTCGGGCTATAGCTCAAAGTATTATACTACGAACCATTGATCTCAGGTCAAGTCACAACATGAAATAAACTGGTAGAAATTTGAAAAGGTTGGTTATTCATAAAATAAGGCTTGTTGTGTATTAAAGCTTTTAAGAATGGTCAAAATGAACAGGAATGGACTCAATTATGGTGAGTTCGATTATAACCCTAGTATTTCAAAACAAAGTAGTTAAAAACTATTTTTATTCAAATCTTTATCAGATATGATACAAATATTATGGAAATACCGAACAAATGAAAGGAAAGACAGAGAGTATTTTACTCATAAAAAATGAAACTAGTAGATAATTATTACGAGCTGTTTCATGTACTGTGTGGTTTTCCAAGAATGATCCACACACACAAATATCTGCCTTACCCGTAACTCTCTGGTAAAAAAGAAAAGAAAACAGCATAACATTTTAATGTAAAATATTTCTCTAAACTGTTTAGCTAAAACCAGTGCAAATTCTAGCTTAATTTTAGTGCTATAACCGAAGTACTCACTTGGCATAATGGTAGTCAGTTTTTGAGTACTAATGGTCATGTTGCTAATGCCACTTTGATGTAAACATCCAAAATTATACATGTTATATTCATAACATCAACAGGATTTCATTGTCATGGGATTAACGCAGGATAATGGTAGATATTACATTGGCTTAGAAGACATGGATGACGATGGTACATACAGATGGATTGATGGAACGGACCCTGGGTATGTATCAACTATCAGCATCACACAGGCGCGTGCGCAGGGGGGGGGGGGGGGGGGGGGGGGGGTAAGAGCACATTTTTTTGGGTCACCCTTTAGCACAATTTTTTTAATTTTTTTTTTTTTGAGGGGGGGGGGGGTTTCCTCCAAAACACACACATTTATAAAAAAATGAGGGGGGTTTCGACCCCCCCCCATCGGCTTAGAAGACATGGATGACGATGGTACATACAGATGGATTGATGGAACGGACCCTGGGTATGTATCAACTATCAGCATCACACAGGCGCGTGCGCAGGGGGGGGGGGGGGGTCGAAACCCCCCTCATTTTTTTTTAAATGTGTGTGTTTTGGAGGAAACCCCCCCCCCCTCAAAAAAAAAATTAAAAAAAATTGTGCTAAAGGGTGACCAAAAAAATGTGCTCTTACCCCCCCCCCCCCCCCCCCCCCATTATTCAGCAGCTGGTTTAGTCGTTGCGAAATTTTCGGCGCGATTTTTAAATTTTAAAACCCCCCTCGAAAAAATCCTGCGTACGCTACTGATGTCTCTCCATTTTTCAATTCGTTTTTTCTCATAACAATTTCTTTATTATGTCAATGGGTTTAATGATATGATTACGGAAGCAGAAAGGGAACACAAACCATTTGAATAGAAAGGACAAGGGAGGTACGTTGCTCCTTGACGAATTTCAACCAAGAAAGAAAGTGATAATGACTTACTCTGCCACTAAGTGAGAACATCATTTTGAAACCCTAAAGCTTTATTTAATATTGCGACAAAATTCTGAGCTGGTTCATAATAACACTAAATAAATCATTAATTTTGCTAATAAATCACATATTTTATCAGATCTTCGTATTCCAGGATAATTCTGAGTCATGCAAAATCTTCCATCATGTTACCCTGATAAATCGAACTATGTCACGTGACACAAGTTCAAATGGCTTATATCAAATAATGGGACAATTATTGTTGAAAGCAGAATTGTAGTAGAATGCTGAAGGCCATCAATTTTCCATTCTTCACAGGATGACTTGGATATTGATCGTTTATTCATACATATTAGTAACATTATGAAGTGGTGTCAGAAAAGCTCATTTCTATCCTGTTACGCGGCACGTCAAGCCACTAAATTACGTTTGTTTCCCATAGTTTTCTATATGCAAAAACAATAAAACAAATAATAAATTTAGTTTTCGTCTCGAAATAAATCTTTCATATTCCCAAACTGATCATTCAAATTCAAATTCACGCAACTAAAAGCATATTTTCTGCACGAACATGTTTTTGCTTGTAGTTATTTCTGATAATGACATAATCTACAATTATAATACTGGCTCTAAACGAAAGTTTTGTCAACGAATGAACGAAAAACTTCTAGTTAGGCCTACATGCCAAATGTACTATTTTAATGCATTCACAAAATTATTCATAGGCCCTTTATACTGATTTACGGCCAGAAGATTTAATGTCTTTTTGTTCCAAAGACACTCGAGTCATGATGCAGTAAATCCATGTCGCATATATATCTTTAACATTTCTATGGACTTTATGATGTGCTTAAATCTAAGTTAATCCTATATGACATTAATCACGTTCAAGGTATACCAACTGGGATACTCCTCTATATACCGATCGACCACCTTACTGTGCTGTGATGATGTCTCGATCGAGCCTTACTGAACCAATACATGGACGATGGAACCGAGTAACATGCACACAACAAAGACGACATATCTGCCAAATACCTATCGGTAGGTATTTCAATTCGTGTTGCATATTCACCATGTTTAGTCCAGTTCTGGGTGAGCGTGTAAAATAACATTGTATACATATTCTAGATCAATATTGGCAGACTGTTCTTGATATTTACAATTTAATTTATTTTACCATTCTGCAGAATTTTATCAAAGGCGTGTGAATATAAATCGAAGTTTATAGTGAATTCGGAAACAAAGAGAAATTGAGGGAGGGTTAGAGAGAGAGAAAGAGAGAAAAAAAATGTAACCATATGAAGTGATTGCAATAGGAAATGAAAATAATGAAAAAAAAACGAAACAGAATTCGATCTAAATCAAGTTTTTGTCCTCATTTGGTTACAAAGAAACCCAATCAACATGTGTATATATATATAACGATTCGAAAGAAGCATGTACTACTCATACTGTGGTGGGAAAAACAGGCCTATCAAGATAATTATTAATTAGAATAACAACAATTACAATTAGGAAAACAAATACAAGTTATATCAATACAATAGTATATCCGAAAAACCTTACTAATACTAAATATCGATGTACAATGCATTTTTAAATATTTTGTATAAGCTATTTCGATCATCCCAGCTGTAGCCGATTTCTAATTTTATATCGTTCCGGAAAAAGAAAAACGAGGAGAACCGAACGAAGGATCTATTTAATTGATTTAAGTACAGTGTATGGTCTTGCTAATCTAAGAAAGGGATTATAATTCACTTACTGTCTGCCAGGTGATGTCCCAAAAATATATCATGAGTGAATGTCGAATCGTAAACTACACCGCCCAAAAACACATTGCATTATTTGGATGATATTCTTGAAACCTCAGTTGATAATCCAAATATTACTTCAAATGTATTTTTTTTATAGATTGTGCTTACAGTACATCATTACCCATCATGCCCTAGCTTAAAGATAATTTATCATGCTTTCTGCAAGTTATCCTAACCGTTTTCATTCGTCATCTATATTTTTCTAATTGTATTTTTTTTTTAAATTTAAGTTTAATAACGCTATCACTCTTATTATCTTACTGGAACTGTTTAATGGCATTCATTTGATCATCAGCGAGAGTGCATGCTTTTCAACTTTTTATGGTGGCATTTTACGGTCATTTTCGCGGAAATTGTACCATTTCCAAGGATTTGTAAAATATTTCGGGACATTTTTTCGAAAAAATAGCCGTAAAATGCCACACAAATTACATGTATTCTCCAACACAATATTAGCTTGAATTACAGCATATAATTGTATCGTCCTCAACACGTAATAACATACAGGCTACCTGTTAGAAATTTGTGATAGCAAAGTATTAGACGGGAAGAGAGAGCACAAAAATCAGTGATTGAAGTAGACTGGTGAAACTTTGAATAAAATAGGACCCAAAAATGAGAAAATTACGATTTTTCGCATTTTGTAATCACTAAAAGTATGGGCTCTTCAAATTGGCCGAATCGATAATGTCTCGTGATGTAGTGGCGGACAACACTTTCATTTGTTCCAACACACAACATGAAAACTTGAGAGTCTGTTCTCTTTAGAGGAAATATAATGATGTGCTATCCATTATATATTTTGAGTTGTACCCCTAAAGAGGAGTAGGTGAAAAACAGCCATTCGTAATATGTTTGTACACGGCTAACGGGAGAGTTTTCCGTGTCTACCTCACCATCCACGGACCGAATTGCCAATCTCAGAATTGCACGATGTTATATCTAGCGATCACGTGTTTCAAACATTCAAAATTCTTCTATTATTGGTCCTAATTTATTTTTAACTTTCACAGTTCTATTTTTCTATTTTTTCTGCTTTTATCAAAATGAACTTATTACAAGGGTTGGATTGCACTTAAATGATCTGCATTTTGTATGAATAGAATACAAAGTGCTATAAAGTTCTTGCAATGTTGTTCTAGTCGACGGGTAATCAACGCTATTTTACATGACGGATTTGATAGTCTTTCCAATATTTCAGTAGCTCTCATCCATTTTTATTAAAGCGTAATGTTTTATTTAATGTTATATAAACAGACGCTGACTGTAGATGGCAAGAGCTCGGTGAACCTCAGTATCTCATCAAGTTCACACCTCATGCAACACCAAATGCTGCCAGGGAAACATGTCAACGTTATGGCGGTGATTTGGCTATCATCAAGTCAGCCGACGTCAACGTAAGTCTACTGACACATTATATACAGTATTCACACGGTCAAGGTGATTAAGATAATTTAGGAAACTAAAACATACGCCATAGGGCAAACTACATGTACCTATATTGTATTTGTTTACCTCCTCCCTACCAGGGGCGGCGATTTCTTTTCATGACCGGGGGGGACGAAATGCGAGGGTCGAGGGAGCAGTGGCATAATGGGCAAAAACGTTTGTTTTTTGGGGGGCAGAAAAAATCCGCATCACCACCACTCTTACACGTTACGCAGGCTCTGGGAACGCTTTTCAAAGTGGGGGGGGGGGGGTAAAGTATTTACGATCAGGTAGAGCAAAGCAAAGTGAAGCGTACATTGGCGTGGGGTCCAGGGGCAAAGCCCCGGCGGGTGTCAAGGGGCGGAGCCTAATGAAGCTCAGGGGTTTTAGGCATTTATTATGGTCAGATGAGCATCCTGGGGGCGGAGCCCCCGGAAGCTCAGGGGTTTTAGGCATTTAATTACGGTCAGATTAGCATATTTTGATACCTTATTTGTGACACTGGCATGCAGGTCACTTATTGAAGTGGGGTCCAGGGGCGGAGCCCCCAGAAGCTCGGGGGTTTTAGGCATTAAATTACGATCAGATGAGCATCAAGGGGCCGCCTTAGGGCCCCTGGTGGGGTCCAGGGAGCAGAGCCCCTGGAAGCTCAGGCGTTTTAGGCATTTAATTACGGTCAGATGAGCAACCAGGGGGCCGAGTTAGGGCCCTTGTGGAGTCCAGGGGGCAGGGCACCCGGAAGGTCACGGAAAAAATCATGCCATTTCTACAACATTTGTAAATCACTGGTATCGAATTAGAGATAAACCACGTTTGAATTTCATTTTGGGGGAACTGCCCCCAAAGCTCCCCCCCCCGCCCCCATCAGTACGCTAATGCGAGGGAGCATAGTGAATGAGAGGGGTGAAGGTGACGGAAGTGACTACCCCCTCACAGGTTTTTTAAGTTTGGTTGTATTAAAAAATTACATTCCTTAGCAAAACTATAGTATAAACGTTAGCAATATACCTTTTTCACCCTTCAATTTTCTCGGTATTTACTTGTACATTTTGAAGGATATTATGCGAGGGAGCGTAGCTCCCGAGTGAGAAGATTTTTGCATATTTATTTGTTTAAACGCTGCACTCTTGGGCCCTCGGGAGCCTAAAAGTGTGTTGCAGTCTTTAGTCAGTATTTGCTATACATTTTGTTTTTTGCACTTTTTCAAATTTTGAGGGGGGGACGATCCCCCCCTAAAAAAATCGAGGGGGGGACGTGTCCCCCCCGTCCCCCCCGGGATCGCCGCCCCTGCTCCCTACTCACCGCAAACAACGCCGAACCAGACTTTATTCACCATATTCTCACGAAATCATGATTAGCGCAGTGCTTGACCGAATTACACGGCAGTCGAGAATCGAATAAAGGTAAATATATTGCAATGCAATACAAATTTAAAAATAAATAAAAAGGAAACAGTCATGCTACTAATCCAAAGTCTGTCACCCTCCCCCTGAATTGTCAACAGTTATAAAATAATGTGTTTTGAACACTTCAAAACACTACAAAATTAGTATTTCAACAATACTTGTTTTATACAGTAGGCTTGTGGTTGCACCATGTGGGAGAGAGAGAGAGAGAGAGAGAGGGGGGGGGGGGGTGAGGAGTCCTGAAAAGGACTGTGAGTGTGTGTAATTTTGTTCAGAATCTGTAAAAATGAAAAATTATTACTTATCTACATATTTTTTTCCAATGATAAATTATTTCATTAATAATTTATTGCGGGCCTACAAAGCTCTTATAAAAAGTAATTACGCTGATATTCTTATCATTCTATTAAAATTTCGCTATCAAGGTTTAAATTCTGTTTCAAAGGATGAAAGACGTGTTCAAATAAATTCAAACATTATGTCGCAATATTCAAGATGAAATATGACCAAATTACAATGCATAGAAAAAGAGAGAGAGAGAGTGAGAGTCCTTAAAAACTTGGTTAAACAGAGGGGGCGCTTTTAGCTGATGTTAAGGGTTTCTATTCTGACACAATTTGTGAATAAATTATAACTAAATTTTGATCTTTTTTTCTCTATTTTTCTTACAGACCTTTCTCAAAGAGCTACTTCCCCCATTTATTCCAAGTGATCCAAATTTCTGTTTCTTGTTCGGGCTTCGGAGGAGTGGCTTGGGAGATTTCACCTGGCTGGATGATACTTCACTCCAGTATGTTCTTCATAATATGATCCCTCTGTCAAGATCGGTCAATATAAAAGACTAAATGTTGATGAACACCTATATATGCATGTCTAGATTGAATATGTAGTTACAATTCTCCTCAAATCATTTTTTTAGTAAATGTTCTCATTGTCCATGAAAATATTATATACTTCATTGGCATAATTTGTAATATATTTGTGTACAATTTATATCAAGAAGATGGAATAGGGAAAGCTTGGCTCAACAATACAATATCATGAAAGGTACGACCTGATTTCTGCTCTATTTCTGTGCATGCTAAATACCTACAGTATTTCCGTGGGCATTTTCAAGGGGGTGTGGGAGGGGTGTGGGGGGGGGGGGGTTTGAGAGTAACGTGAATAAAGATTTAAATTCAAATTCAGTTTAATGATGGATTCCAAACCTCCATGTTTATTTCAATATTACAGGAAAAATTAAATAATAAGGATAACTATAATAATGGTATATGACAATAATGGTGATGATAATGATAAAATTAATAAGATTACACACCCCCTCAAGAAAGAAAGATTACCGACAGTCCTTTTCAGGACTCCCCAATCCTCCCCCTCTCACATGGTGCAACCGTAAGCCTACTGTATTAATAATAATAATGTTTTGACAATAATGATAATAATTATTATGATAATAGTTATTATAATAAATAATATTTATGATGATGATGATGACAATACTACTACTACTACTACTACTTCTACTATTACTAATACTACTAATATGTTATCATTAAATTGATTATTATCATAATTATGATTATGATATGAACTTAATTTATGAAGCGTTTTTCCTCCAAGGTATAATGATTGGTATACTTCCACGGAACTAAATGATGCTGACTCCTGGGGTTGTCTTGGTCTACGTGATGGCCCTTCATGGTATGACCAGGCTTCAAATACATCTCACCCGTACATTTGTGAGCGTACACGAGGTATGCATTCTGATGTATCAACTTTAATTGTGTACAAGCGACAGATGCTCCGGGCTATATTTCAACAAATGTATTGTTTTGGGATCGAATTGAGTGTTATGTTAGGGTTAGCGGTAGGGTAAAGGGCTGAAGTTTAGAATTTGTTTATAGTGTAAGAAATTAAATTGCTTTTCAGATACGTAGGATATTGCGCCACCTCCTAAACGAAATCCATTGTTATTTTACTATGTGTAGTCTCCCTTCGGGAACACCATTGTGAGATATCCGGCTGACTTCGCATTCGGAATTTTCACTGACTACAAGAAATGACTCTGTACATGTTTTTGTTCCATGGAAAAAATATATAATTCTTAAATCTTGATCATTCTTATACCGACGAAATTTACGGTTCAGATAGAGGGTGAATAATTTGCCTTTAAAAAATGACAACAAATTCATTCGTCCTCTATTTTCATATTTATTTGGAGACTTTTGGTTTTAGTTGAACATTCACGATTTACAAAGTTTATCGTCGACTGCTATAAACCCACAATGGGCTCTGTAGAATCAGAGAAAAGCAATATCGTTAAAATCACTTTCTTTCACATAACGATACACTCTCAAATAGAAAGTTGTTTTCATTACAGTATTTGATGGAAGCAGTGAAGCATCATTGGGAGGTATGGATTACTTCATCTCTCCTTCATGGCTGGCTCGGTCTTTCTCAGATGCACGGACCTACTGTCAGAATCATGGAGCTGATTTAGCACTCATCAAATCTCATATTATCAACGTATGTTCAAGTACCTTTACTTAATTTAATTCAGACTTATGAATAATAAAAATGATTGTATTTCAAATATTAGTTATTATTGGATTAACAGGTCCATAAAGGCAAACAATCCTGTCAAACTAGATTTAAACAATTTTAACTGAATGAATAATTTTCACTTTAATTATTATCTACTGAGCAGCAGAAGATTTGTTTTAGTTTTTAGTTTTAATACCGCCTTTCGAGTTCACCTATGTTGATTTTTCTTTTCATTCGTTCATCTTTGTTTACATTTAATTTTAATCGTAAACTTGATACAAGTGCAAATATGAGAACACGAAAAACCACTGATGTTTATGAGAAGACTTTTATTTTTTCCAACAGACCTTTCTGACTGTCATGACATATACATTAGATACCCAAGTATTTTTTGGTTTGACTGACCAAGCTGTTGAAGGCACATTTACATGGATCGACGGAACACCTTTACAGTAGGTTTAATTTATATAGAATGCAAACTTAATCGTTTCTACTTTCAAGGACTGCCAAGCTCGAAATTACTTATTTATCTCTTGAAATGTATAATTTATAACATATTCAATTAATTTAAATGTAGGCTAAGATGTTTTACCGAAGGAAAAATAAGAAAAACAGATATTTCGCGGAAATTTTGCAGTTATAAATCAATATTAAATTCATGCAATCTGTTTATCTAAAAAACAAAGTATGTATAATTATTTTTTGATCACACTTTAATCGCTTTCATATGTTTTGATATTGATATTGCTGCAGTAAAAAAAAATAGAAACAAAAGCTGCATTTTGCATGTTGTAATGGAATGAAGGGTGTTTGCATACTGTTTAAAAATATTGTCATCGTGTACATGCCCAAGTGCATATTTCTAAAGATAAAAATCTGCATTAAAAATTACAATTTTCAAGTAAGCAATCACAATATGGATAAGATAGTAGTGCATACTTTGCTTTTGTGAGGAAGCTTAATATTTGATTATCGGAGTATATTCTTATAGATATTTTGGCTTAAAGGTCCAGGTAAAAAACTATAAATTTAAAAACCAAGAATAAAGTCATGGGTTATTACACTTCAATTGTCAGAACTCAGATTGCATATCCTTCTATACCACGCAAAAAAAAATAAAGCAATAAATTGATAACAATTTATAGAACCATTCATTCTTACGTATAATCGTCTGTTTGCTCCTACTTGTGTTTGTTTTCCATTCTCCTTCATTCAATGCACACAGGTATTCAGCATGGATGGATTTTGAACCTACTAACTCTAGTGATGAGGACTGTGCCGCTCTACCTTCTGATCCATTCATAGGATGGAATGATATTCCGTGTAATCTCAAACAACCCTTCATATGTGAACGCTATCAGGGTAAGTCATTAGACCTAACATGTATGGTCGTTTCTGTTTCATCGCCCAAATGTATTTATCTTTCTTTCAATTTGCTTGAAGGCCTTTTGGAAGAAACTATAGCACTTAATCCACAGTTGATGACTTGGTTAGGGTTAGGGTTAATGCTACTATGCTAATCTACTAGGGGACCTACGTCCTTAAGTCATAACTGACAGTAATGAGGAATAATGCCTCATAAAAGCGCACTAATAAAGCATATCGACACAGTTTTGATCCTGGGGGCTCACAGTAACGAGGCCATTGCTTAGCCACTGAATCATGACTGTACGCAGCGGGGGCTAGGGTACGTCGCCGCCCCCACAAATACAAAAAGAACAAAGAAAATGCAATAAATTATCAATAATTTATTGCATTTCCCCCCGGTCCCCAACATAAAAAAATTCCTCTGTAGGGCAATGCATTATGGGTCAAGGCATGCCCACATAGAGGATTTGTTTATGTTAGGGGTCGGGGCTAAATGCAATGAATTATTGAACATTTATTGCATTTTCCTTGTTTTTTTTTATTTGTGGGGGCGGCGACGAACCCTAGCCCCCGCTGTGTACAGTCATGATTCAGTGGCTAAGCAATGGCCTCCTTACTTTGAGCCCCCAGGGTCAAAACCGTGTCGATATTCTTTGTTAGTGCCCTTTTATGAGGCATTATTCCTCATAACTGTCAGTTATGACTTAAGGACGTAGGTCCCCTAGTAGATTAGCATAGTAGCATGCACATGCTTTAGCAGTCGCGCAAAACAAACACTCACAAATTATTATTCAATAAAATCTGAGAATGTATACTATTATCTAGATCTAGGAGGAAATCATTGTTTAAATCTTTCCATAAATCGGGGTAAAAAAAAATTCTTCCACCATTATGAATAACAGTGTAGAAATAAACGCTTAAAATCAGTTTAATTCAGTTGAAGAAAAACAAAACTCTCAGAAATAAGCTCAACATGTATTTTTTTAAACAGTCGTAATTTTATAAAGAGGGATGAATCAATTGTTGGTAATGTGTAGAAAGATCATAGTTGGAGTCAGTTCTACCCAATAAATGACATGTGATGGCGCTACACATCGACTAGAGTGATAGAGATATGACACGGTTGGAGGCGAAATGGATGATGTCACTATGAACATGACTGACAAAAAAAGCGGACAAAATATACAGTTCCTCAGGTAGACAAAGGAACATCCCTTCACTGCTATTATGTAAAAAGTGAATATGCATGTGACACCTGCTCTACACATATTTTGTCCGCTTTCTTTGTCAGTCATGTTCATAGTGTGTCCTCGATCTCTAGAAAGAAGGCTCCGTGAAACAAAGAGCAGACAATTACTTCGGAGGATATACTATGATCGAATCTCTTTGGTAAACTGTAGAGATAAATTGAATGTGGATACATAAATCAATAAATTAATTAAAATAAATATCTTAGATTTTCTTTCCAAATATAAGTAGCCTATAAGGGCACAGATCAGAATTGTTAACAAGCTACAAACTACCTAAAAGCTGCTATCCTAAAATAATTTGGGGAAAATAGGGCACGCCGAGTTTGAAAAATAATCCTACCCCCATTTTCCACAATTTGCATAACGCAGGGATATATTCCACATAATACTTACGTTATTGTGCGACTATTTGAAACCAACGCGCTATAACCACTATTTGCAAAATGAACGAACTTCCGCAAATAAAGTATGTCCAAGATGCATACTAATTTGCTGATAATAATTTAGGCACACCGGAATACAAAATAGAATAGAAACTGACTTTGAACAGGAAACTGATTATAAACAGTTGCACTTAATTGCAACTAAGTTGCAATTGATATCAATCGCAATGACATGTACATAATGTATAAAGAGAAAGAAACTGTTAACTTGCGATTGATTCGGATCAATTTGACCTCTTTGCAAGACAAGTCCCTGGTATTCTTTATTTCTTTCAATTTCACTTTCTGTTTATTCATCCTGCATGTAGACTACTTTAGTAATAGTACAAAATCACTTTCTATAAGGGACGTACCCTTGCTAGTTATTTGTTTTATTTGTGAATCGTTCTAAATAAGAAATATTGAATTAAAATTATCTAAAGTTTTGACACGGCCGTGCAAGTTGCTTCTTAATGTGGCTCATAATGTATGAAAAACCGCCCCTAGAAGCGATTATTATTTCATACAATGAAGGCATCATGTCATGCACACAATTCTATATTGAGTTAAAGATTGTTATATGTTAAATAGTAATAAAATGAACCATTCGTAGTGTTTATTACGAAGGAACTATCAGATCTTGTAAACTTCAATATACAATTATTGCACAAATCTGTAAAGATTAGCTTCCATTAAGCTCAACATTGTGTCTTTCGGTATACGTGTTCTGTATATAATGCATAATTTCAAACATAATTTTTGTCCAATATATAAATGTCATCGAAATGTTACACATGGACCTAAATGATTTGATAAACATTACTTTGCAAACATCGATGGATTCCTTGATTGGATAAAAAATATTTAATGACAAAATCTTTATCCCTCGTGTTTTACTCTATAGGAGCAAAAGATAAACTTTGATTTGATATGATTTACATTAGATACATGTAAAGGTAAAGAGAGAGAGAGAGAGAGGGGGAGAATGAGAGAGAGAGAGAGAGAGAGAGAGGGGGTGGGGCAGGGAAAGAGAAAGAGAGAGAGAAAGAGGGGGAGAGAATGAGAGAGAGAGAGAGAGAGGAAGAGAGAGAGAGAGATGGGGGTTGGGGCAGAGAGAGAGAGAGAGAGGGGAGAGAATGAGAGAGAGAGAGAGAGAGAGAGGGGGGAAGAGAGAGAGAGAGAAAGAGAGGTAGTGGGGGCATAGAAAGAGAGAGAGAGAGGCTAATTAATATTTGTGACTTTGCATGCGGAAACGCTTTGTTTTAGATTCGTTATTTGATTCTCGAAACTCCTAATTCAAGATCGCGGATGTTCATGCGTAAACATTCATAAACAGTTGACAAGAAAGAAGAAACAAAAAAACCACAGTGACAAGTATATTTCATGAAATTATATTTAGTTCCACAGTGAGAAGTTCAATGTTCCTGACATTGGTGGTAAATAACAATGATCTATTATGTGATCGCCAGTCTGGTTTTAGACCTCTTCATTCGACGTCAACCTGTTTGACAGAAATTGTCGACTTTCTTTTAGATAATATGAACTCTGGTAAGATCACTGGGGGTCTGTTTTTAGATCTACAAAAAGCGTTTGATGTCATTCCAATTGATTCAATCCTCGATAAAATGTATTATTATGGTATAAAGACTCTGAGTTACAATGGTTTAAAATGTATTTGAAAGAAAGGCAACAATGTGTCTCAATTGTAGGAGCAACAAGTTCGTTTTTAAATGTCAAGACGGGAGTCCCTCAGGGTTCCATACTTGGGCCCCTGATTTTCTGTCTTTGTGTCAATGATATAGGTAATGTACCTTTACATAATAAAACAAAGATATGTTTATTTGCAGATGACACTGCTCTTTTTAACTGCGATAATGATATGATAAGTATCCAGGCAAATTTACAGTCCGATCTGGATTTCATTACAGAATGGCTCCGACTTAATCGTATGTATTTACATCCACAAAAGACTAAGATTATGACTTTTGGTAATAAACGTAAATAATAAAAAATAAAAAAAATGACAATTCAAGTTGAAGGTGCATCCTTAGAGCATGTCGACATTATCAAATACCTTGGAGTAGTTCTCGACTCTCAATTAAATTGGCCATTACATATTCAGTATATCTCTAGTAAAATCTCACGTTTTATCGCTTGTATTAGAATAATCAAACATTTGACCCAAAACAAACAATTGAAACAGTTATATTATGCATTGATATTATCATATATAGATTATTGTTGTACGGTATGGGGAAATTGTTCGAAAACTAAAATAACTCGGTTACAGAAATTGCAGGATAGATATGCTCGTTTGGTTTTGAATACAGATTATTCAACTTCACAATGTTCTTTATTAACTGCCCTCAATTGGCAATCTGTTGAACAAAGAATTAAATATCAAAAATGTATTTTAGTCTATAAGATTTGGAATGATTTTGCACCAAAATACCTGAAACCATTGTCTGTTTTGCGACCCATTGTTTATAATACTCGCCATACCACCCAAAACCGTCTACAAATACCATACCCTTTTAAAACAGAATACAAAAAACATTCCTTTTCATTCTCCGGAAATTCTTTATTTAATAAGTTGCCATTGTCCGTCCAAAATTGCAAGTCACTAAACAATTTCAAGAAACAATGTAAACAGTTCTCTAACATGCTTTAACAACAAACAAAACACACGCGATAATCTGGCCTACGGGGGGGGGGGGGGGTCTCGCCGTGCATCCCACGTGCGCCTCATGTATATATAGTTTATTCAAATGTATAAATGTTTTTATATATTGAGTTATATTGATGTTTAAATTTATGTTTTGTTTTTATGTTTTATATTATTGTTTGTATCATGTGGAGGGCTCCGTTGGAAAGCAGTTTCTTTTAACTGAATCGGACTACCCTCCACTGTTTTACCATTGTAATACATATGAGGAAGCATAGTGCATTTAAAAGTGTAATTGTATGAAATAGACTCATTAGATCATTTTGCTTGATTATTTGCAGTGTGAATTTTTTTTTTTCGACATCAATGATAATTGCAGTTTCCCACTTCACTCTCTGAGCAGGATATTAGAAACATCTTAAAGGCGAATTCAACCTCAACGCAACAAACGATTTTGTTTGATAACCTGTGATATGAAGTGAATGCTTCTTTTCTAGTTGGACAACATCAATACGTGTTATAATGTTTACTTTTCAATTACTGCAATCGTTATTCACTCTGATGTGGATGTTGACATCTCCAATAGGTTTGTAATTCTCTATAAAAGCTAGAAGCCGTGTTTGTGTTTATGACTGTTTGATGTGTCAAACGACTCCTTTGAGCTGACATTTGAATGTTGATTCTCTTCTATTCTTTGATAACGTGGAATGATAACTCAAGCTGTATCTCATTTGATGTACCCTATATCTGATACCTTATACGAACATTTTTTTATGATGCTATATACTTTTAATTTTTCAATGTAACTTGATACAGCAGTCCCGCAAGAAAGACAGTTCGTTAGTTTAGTGATGACTCACCCTGATTTGAAATAAAACTTTACTTAATCAAATAAAATACAAAATTTCTTTACTAGAATTGCTGTCATTTTCATTGTTGTCTTCCCATATTTACAGTTGAAAGTCAGGAGTGTCCTACATCAGGGTTGGATGTGTTTGGTGGCTATCAGTATGTCTTCTACCATGGTGCTAATGGTGATGGTATCTACAGGACATTCTCTGAAGCACGTGCATATTGTCAAAGCTTAAGGGGTGACATGCCAATCATCACATCAGCTGAACAAAATGTATGTGCATGTAAATACTTTTACCGTGTAGTATTGAAACCCTATAGTTTACTTAACATGGCAATTTCTTTTTACCCGTATTCTAAGTTTTTCTATGATGTATCGGGAATATCTGGCGAATTTCGATTTCTTCAGAACAAATATGGTCCGGGGAATATTGTCAAGATTGATATCAAACTGCCAAACATGATATTCTAATTAACAGGTGCTCTATGAAGTTTAGCCTATTAAGAAAACAGGATTGGAGCGTAGGCTTTTTCTAATTTTACTTTAAAGGTATAGACCAGTTCTAGTCATGCGATTGCATTGTAAAAGAAGCATTGTGGAATCAATCAGAAAAGGTTGATCATCTAGCATATAAGTATTGGTGTGTACTGCAAAGTTGATAAGAAATTTGGCCCAGTCTTGGTAAAGTTACAAGCACTGTACAAAGAAAATGTATATGGGACTACGCGATAAATTATTATATCTATCCGGACTGGATAGATATAATCATTTATCAAAATAATATATCAATTAGTAGGCGGTTCCTGGCAAAATTTGCATCATCACGTATTAGTCAAAACATATTCTTTCACATGATTGGTAATAACAGCTTCCATCTAATTTGTTGAGAGGGGGCGCTTCCAAAACTGGTCTATACCTTTAAAGGTAATACAAAGGTTTGGTATGGGGTCTGAATTTGGTTCAAATGAACATATTGGAAGTTTATGCGATCCTACAATATTCAGTGAGCGTTGTCTCGGTTGAAATCGAGTCTAAAGTTATGAATTGTAAATAATAAACTTATGTTGTGTAGCTCCCTCTCAAGGTCAATATATTAATATTATTAAGCTATAAAACAATGTTTCTTGACTAAAATCGACCGATTAAATGGGAATTATATATCACATCTAAATATTCTGAGATTTTCGTAGTCGCGTCTACCCGGCATTTACCGGGAGCACCGGTAAATTGTTATATTCAATTTTTCTCGAAATCAGAAGTGTTTTAGGGGCTTAACTTTCTACTGCTTATAATAAATTCATAGGGGCTTCCAAATATATCAAAATTGTAAAGAATCACTATCCACCCAATTTTCAAAATTTCCCAAAACTTTGTATTACCTTTAAATTGCGACTAATACACCATCGTCATTTTGAAGGAACCGAATAGATTGCTTTTGTTCATTATCTCAAGATTTCCACCGGTGAACCACAAAACATAAACTTTTATAGGTGTTTTGAAAATGTGACTTCTAAAACTTTGATTTTAATTCCCAATTTTTTTAATATTGAAAATTCGCGGTCGGATTATTCCCATTGTAACCTGGATGGTTATAATTTTTCCATTTGATTGATTTCTCCTGTTCTGTCCTTTCCAATAATAAGAATAGTCAAATTTGTACAGCACCTACTACCTCGTTTAAAGACACTTTAATTTGCAATTATAATTACCCTGGTCAATGGATTCAGTTTAAATCTGCACATGATGGTGCACTCGCTCCGCTCACTATGGAGTATAATACTACTAATAATGGTAATAACCTAGGCTTCTATACAGTGTGAGTAAAAAAAACAGTTTATACCTAGAAAATTGCTAATTATTTTAAAAATCATCTATGAACAGTAAATTATTATACATCTTATGAAAGAATGTTTTATCCCAAATCATTTGGTATCATTTTTATGAGGTATGTGTTCACGTTTGGATGAACAGGAGGCATTGTTTGCGAGAGTGCAAAATTCGACTTGCGCATTGTATTTTGGCAAGGCGCCATTTTGCAAACACACACAGGCCAATCCAACCGCATGAATGTTCGCATCCTACCGGGTAGCCATTTCACACCTGGGGTAGATTGGCAGATAATAGTAATAACAATAATAAAAACGTTACTCATAGAGCGCTTACCACCGAAGTCTCTAAGCGCTAAAACACACAAAATAGACTGATATACAGTGCGTCCCAGAAAAAAACGAAACCGAGAATTATCGACGTTTGATCATAACTTAATCACAATTATAATTGATAAATGACACATATTTAGAAAGCTGAGATCCTCCTCTTTCATCTGGTGTAACTCATATAATGCATATTTTACGCATTAGTGATTTAAATGAATTTGAAGAGAGGAAACCAACAAGTCATTTGGCGGACGATATCTGAATTTCAAAGTGAAAATCACATTTCTAGAAAGTTGAGTTTCTGCCCTTTTATATGACACCTCAATCACGAAAAATGAGCAAGGAATGACAAAGTTCTGTATGTTTAAAGTAGTGCTTGCATTTACATAATTTTATCAAACGAATTCGTTTTCACTGGCTGCCTGCCGTAACAAAAAACAGAATTGTCAAAAGACTTAACTCCATTTCGTTGACAATCAGCCATGCATGAAGTCTTTCGTCTACGGCCGATTGTCAACGAAACGGGGTTAAGTCTTTTCTTAATTCCGTGTGTTGCTAAAGGCCCGGTCACACAGAGGGGACGCATGGGAGACGCACGGCCAGCGCATTGGAAATTTGCAATTTGGGCCAGTGCGTTGTCGTTCGCTAGGCGTGCGTCATCATTCGTTACTCGTTCGTCGGGCGCGCTGGACCAACGCTGGACCAGCGCTATGCATTCGTCGTCATTCGCTGTGTGCGTCGGTTTTTTTTTGAGCATGCTCAAAAGTGTGCGCGGAGCTCGACGCATGAATGTACACGCCAAAGGCACGCCAGACATGCGTGGAGCGCGCTAGACCAGCGCCAGACATACGCGGAGCACACGCCCTGTATAAGCACAGCGCGCTAGCTACACGCTGTGCATTTTTTTATCAGCTCGCTAGCTTTCCCAAAATCATGACAAAAGTTAGGCACACGGCCTTTTCCGATTTCCAATGCGCGGGCCGCGCGTCGTAGAACGCGGTGCATGCGTGGACCATTCGTCCAGCGCGCTAGCAACACGCTGTGCATTCGTGGAAGTTGTTATCATGTGCGCTCTGTGTACGGTCTGTATGCGCACGGCATGCGCCCTGTATGTGCGCTAGCAACACGCTATATATTTGGTGTCAGCTCGCTGTAGCTTCGACAAAAGTTGGGCGCACGACAACGCACTGGCCAAAATTGCAAATTTCCCATGCGCTGGCCGTGCGTTCCCCATGCGTCCTCTTTGTGTGACCGGGCCTTAAAGTGCGACTTTGCTCTTGCAAAAAGCATCTCATTTGATACATTCAATTCATTCTATCACTTTAATGATTTTGCGCAAGTCGATTTTTGCACTCCCGCAAACAATGCCTCCTGCTCATCAAAGCATGAACACATACCACACACACCCATGATACTAAACGATTCGGGATATAACAATCTTTCCTAACGTGTATGATAACCTTTCGTTCATAGCTGACTCTTAAAATAAATCACAATCTTCTATTAAAGTGTAAAGTTTGGTTTTGCCTCACACGGTATTTCGGGCTATAGCGCAGAGTATTATACTACAAACCATTGATATCTGGTCACGTGACAACATGAATTAAACTGGGAGAAATTGGAAAAGGTTGGTTATGTTTAATATAAGACTTTTATAAATGTAATGCTTCCTGGGAGAAATTTCAATAGTTTAAACATATGTGTCAGGCGCGGATCTACGGGGGGGGGGGGGGGGTAGGGGGGTTTAGGGGGTTTAACCCCCCCCCCCTTGGGCTTACACCCACTAAATAAGATCGATTGATCGATCTGTAATCGAAAAACAGATGGCAGGTTCAAATCCCGCTGGTTCCAAGATTTTTTCAATTACACATCGATCAATCGATCTTATTTACTGGGTGTAAGCCACAAATATGTTTAAACAATATAAGACTTGTTGTGTATTAAAGCTTTTAAGAATGGTCAAAATGAAAAGGAATGGACTCAATTATGCTGAGTTCGATTGTAAAACTACTATTTCAAAACACAGTAGTTACAAACCGATGTTATTCAAATCGATATCAGATATGATACAAAATGTTATGGTAATACCGAACAAATGAAAGGAAAGACAGAGAGTAAATTATTCACCAAAAACGGAACAGGTTATAACTATTATTGGCTATTTGATGTACTTCTGTTGTTTTCCCAAAAAGATACACATAACAGTATTATCTGAAACTCTCCGGTAGAAAAAGACAAGAAAACAGCACCAAATACTTGTTTTACTTATTTGAATGTAAAATATTGCTCTAAACTGGTTAGCTTAAACCAATGGAAGTTCTAGATTACGTGTAATTGTAGTGCTATATATATGGCACTTTGATGTAAACATCCAAATGTATACATGTTATATTCATAACATAAACAGGATTTCATTACCGGGAAATTATCAACAAAAGGGGATACTGGTAACTATTACATTGGCTTAGAAGACATGGAAGAGAATGGTACATACAGATGGATTGATGGAACGGACCCTGGGTATGTATCAACTATCATCGTGATATAATGCCACTCCTTTTTCAATCTTTATTTTCCTATATCGATTGTTTATTATGTCAATGGGTTTTATAATAGGCACACGAGAGAAGAAAAGGAACACTAACCATTTGAAGAGGAGGGGCTAAAACAAAATCGTATAATTAATGTTATTAATTTACATTTTGATCAAATATTTATATTCCAGGATTCTTCTCAGTCATGGAAGATCTTCAATATTTTGTCACGTGTTAAAAATTCAAATCTCTAAAGTCAAATAATGATAATTTTTGTTAATAGCAAAATTGATGTAGAGTGCTGAAGGCAATCAAGTTTCCATCTTAAGAGCATGAATTTGATATTAATCGTTTATTCATACAAATAAGTAACAACATGGTATGGTGACAGAAGAGCTCATTTCTATCCTGTTACTTGGTGCGTCACGCCAACAAATTACGTTTGTTTCTTGTAGATTTCTAAATGCTCCCCCCCTCCCCCAAAACCCACCCTACTTAGGTGTTCTTCTTAAAACAAACCTTTTATGTTCCAAAATTGACCATTCACATTCAAATTCACGCCATTAAATGCATGTTTTCTGCACAAAAATGTTTTGCTCGCAATTATTTCTGATAATGACATAATCTACAATTATGATGCTTGCTCCAAACGTAAATCTTGTCAATGAATAAACGAAAACTTGAAATTCCATGCCAAATGTACCAATCCAATGCATCTCCAAAGTTAGTCATAAACCTTTCGTATTGATTTACCAGAAGATTCAATGCTCTTTTGTTTCAAGGACACTCGAGTCATGATGTAGTTAATCTATGTCCCATATTTATCTTTAACATTTCTATGGAATTTATGATGTGCTTAAATCTAAGTTGTATTGTTAATCCTATTTGATTAATCACTTTCAAGGTATACTAACTGGGATACTCCTCTATATACCGAGATGGACCAACCACCACCTCACTGTGCTGTGATAATATCTCGATTGAACCTCACTGACCCAATACATGGACGATGGAATCGAGTAACGTGCACTTCAGAAAGACGACACATCTGCCAAATACCTCTCGGTAGGTATGCAGGTTGCTTGGTATATTCACCATGTTTAATCTCATTATGAATGAGCGTGTAAAATAACATTGTATACATATTTGGCAGACTGTCTTTGATACAATTGAATTTCTTTTACCATTCTGCCCAATTTTATCGACGGTGTGTGAATATCAATCGAAGTTTATAGTGAATTTGGAAACAAAGAGAAAGAGAGAGACAAAATGTAACCATATGAAGTGATTACGATGGGAAAAGAAAGTAATGAAAAAATGAAACAGAATTCAATTCAAATCAAGTTTTTGTCCTCATTTGGTTACAAACAAAGAAACCCAATCAACATGTGTATGTGTATATATATATATGTTTGCACTTCAGAACCTGAAGAAGGCCTCACAAGCCGAAAGCTCGTAATAAAATTGTAAAGTACAGCTACGTCTCACGTTCCTAGACCATTTTCTTCACGCCTACATATTCTGGAACACCCGTTGTCATGTCAGAGTTGAGAATTCTCGCACTTATATATATATATATATATATATATATATATTCGAAAGAAACATGTACTACTCATAATGTGGTGGCAAACAGGCCTATCAAGGTAATCATTGATTAGAATAATAACAATTACATTTAGAAACGCTACTACAAGTTATATCAATACAATACAAGCACTGAATCCAATGACCGGGGTAATAGTATATTTGTAAAGCGCTAAGAGACATTTGTATTAAGCGCTATATAAAAATTAATATTATTATTATATCAGAAAAACCTTGCATTTTGCTGTTTTTAATAAGCTATTTCGATCATCCCTGCTGTAGCCGAATTCTCATTTTTCTATCGTTCCGAAATAAGAAAAAAGACAAGAACCGAACGAAGGATTTAGTTAATTGATTTTAGTACAGTGCATTGTCATGTTAATGTACAAAAGAATTAAGGGATAATAATTCACTTACTGTCTGCCAGGTGATGTCCCAAAATATATATCATAAATGAACGTTGATTCATAAGCTACTACGTCCAAAAAACACATTGCATCATTTGGATGATATTCTTGAAGCCTAAGCTGTATAGTCCATAATATTATATATATATATGTATACTATAAGTATAGTCCATATCTTAAACTACTGTGTATAATTTTGCTTCAATAAGTTAATTGTAACTCAATTTTAATTTATAATGTAATGTAAAAACTCAAAAATTACAAGCATTTGTGTATGCTCAAAAGCTGTTCGACATAATTATAAGGATATGCTATCCATTATATATTTTGAGTTGTACCCCTCAAGAGGAGTAAGAGAAGAACAGAAATTCGTAATATGTTTGTACACGGCTAACGGGAGAGTTTTCGGTGTCTACGTCACAATCCACGGATCAAATTGCCAATTTGGGATTCGCACAATATCATATTTAGTGATTGCGTGTTTCAAACATTCATAATTCTTCTATTATTTATCCGAAATTATTTCAAACGTTCACCATTCAAATTTTCTTATTTTTCTGCTTTCATCAAAATGAACGAGGCGCGATAGCTCAGTTGGTAGAGCAGTGGTCTCGTAATCCGGTGACCCGGGTTCGAAACCAAGTCGATGCGCTTGTGCCCTTTGGTAAGCATTAATCCTCATTACCAGGTCCCTCGTAGAGGACCTAAAGCCTTTAGTCGTCTGCTTGCTTACTTACAAGCATTTGTGCTTTCTTAGCAGCCAGGTAAAATAACCACCACCACACCACAACTTTATTACAATTAGGGTTGGATCGCCCTTCAATGATCTGTATGTAAGAATAGAATGTCAAGTGTTATAAAGTTCTTTCAATGTTGTACTAGTCAACATGTAATCAATGCTCTTTTACATTACGGATTTGATAGCCTATCAAATATTTCAGTTTGTACTAGCTCAGTAGCTCTCATCCATTTTCATTAAAGCGTAAGGTTTTATTTAATGTTGTATGAACAGACAATGACTGCAGATGGCAAGAGCTCGGTGAATCTCAGTATCTCATCCAGTCCACATCTCATGCAACACCAACTGCTGCCAGGAAAACATGTCAAAGTTATGGCGGTGATTTGGCTTTCATCAAGACAGCCGAAGTCAACGTAAGTCTAATGACACATTTGATACAGTATTCACACGGTCAAGGTGATTAAGATAATTTAGGAAACTAAAACATACGCCTATATTGTATTTGTTTACCCCACCCTAGTCACCGCAAACAACACCGAACCAGATTTTATTTGCCATATTCTCACGAAATCGTGTATTTTGTCGCTCTTAGATGTTTTTTTTTGCTTTTTGGGAGTGCAGGGGGGGGGGGGGGTACCCATGTGGACTTGTCTCTATAATGGGTTTCAATGCAGGCATTTTGAAATGTGTTTTCATTCGCAAAATGCCTATTGTATATCGCGAAATTATGATTAACGCACTGCTTGACTGAATTACACGGCAGTCGAGAATCGCATAAAGGTAAATTCATTGCAATGCAATACAAAATTTAAAAATAGATAAAAAGGAAACAGTCATGCTACTAATCCAAAGTCTGTCACCCTCCCCCTGAATTGTCAACAGTTATAAAATAATGTGTTTTGAACTCTTCAAAAACACTTCAAAATTAGTATTTCAACAATTCTTGTTTTGTTCAGAATCTGTAAAAATGAAAAATTATTACTTATCTACATATTTTTTTCCAATGATAAATTATTTCATCAATAATTTATTGCGGGCATACGTAGCTCTTATAAAAAGCAATTACGCTGATATTCTTATCATTCTATTAAAATTTGTTTGCTATCAAGGTTTAAATTCTGTTTCAAAGGATGAAAGACGTGTTCAAATAAATTCAAACATTATGTCGCAATATTCAAAATGAAATATTACAATATAACAATGCATAGAAAAAGAGAGAGAGAAAGAGAGAGTCCTTAAAAACATGGTCAAACACAGGGAATGCTCTCAGCTGATGTTAAGGGTTCCCATTCTGACTCAATTTGTGAATAAATCATAAATTCATTTTATTTTTTTCTTCTCTATTTTGCTTACAGACATTTCTCAAAGGGCTACTTCCCCCATTTATTCCAAGTGATCCAAATTTCTGTTACTTGCTAGGGCTCCGTAGCAACGGAGATTTCATCTGGCTGGATGATACTACACTCCAGTATGTTCTTCATATGTTTCCTCTGGCACGATCAGTCAAGAGAAAAAGTCTACATGTTGATGAACATGCATGTCTAGATTCAATATGTAGTTACAAATCGCATCAAAATAATTTTCTTTTAAATGTACCCATAGTCCATAAAAATATTATATACTTCATTAGCAAACTTTGTAATATCTTTGTGTAAAATGTATATCGAGAAGATGAAATAGGGAAAGCTTGGCTCAACACAGGGGCGGATCCAGGAATTTCTTCCCGGGGGGGGGGGGGGGGGGGGTGGGGGGCACACGGGGGGCTCACGGGGGGTAAGAGGACATATATATATATATATTTTGGATCCCAACAAAAATCGCAACGACTCAGCCAGCCGCTGAATAACCGGGGGGGGGGGGGGGGGGGGGGGGGGGTAAGAGCACATTTTTTCGGTCCCGAAAATTTGAAAATCGCACCGGGCGCAAATTCGCTCAGTGGGGGGGGGGGGGGGGGGTAGTACGAACTATTTTTTTTGGCCAGGGGGGGGGGGGGCACGTGCCCCCTGTGCCCCCTGGATCCGTCCCTGCAACAATACAATATCGTGAAAGGCACGACCAGATTTCTGCTCTATTTCTGTGAATTCTAAGTACCTACAGTATTTCTGTGGGCATATTCAAGGGGGTAGGGGAGGAGGGGGGGGGGGGGGGGGGGGTGAGAGTAACTTGGGGTTGAGTGAATAAAGATTTAAATTCAAATTCAGTTTAATGATGGATATCCAAACGTCCATGTTTATTTTCAATATTACAAGAAAAATAAAATAATAAGAATAAGTACAATAATGGTATATGACAATAATGGTGATGATAATGATAAAAATACATAGGATAACACACACACTCAAGAAATCCTCCCCCTCTCACGTGGTGCAACCGTAAGCCTACTGTATTAATAATAATAATGTTTTGACAATAATGATAATAATTATTATGATAATAGTTATTATGACAATACTGATAACGATAAAAATAATATTTATGATGATGATGGTGATGATAACAATACTACTACTACTACTACTACTACTACTACTACTACTATTACTTCTACTATTAATAATACTACTGATATGTTATCATTAAATTGATTATTATAATCATAATAATCATCATAATAAGAACTTAATTCATAGAATGTTTTTCCTTCAAGGTATCATGATTGGTATACTACCCCGGGACCAAATGTAAAGAGCTCCTGGGGTTGTCTTGGTCTACGTGATGGCCCTTCATGGTATGACCAGGATCCACAGCAATCTTCGCCGTACATTTGTGAGCGTACACGAGGTATGCATTCTGATGAATCAACTTTAATTGTGTACTAGCGACAAATGCCCCGGGCTATTTTCCACAAACGTATTGTTTTGGATCGAATTGAGTTTTATGTTAGGGTTAGCGGTAGGGTAATCTTGTCGATTGCCCTGGCGCTTTTGGAGTCCGTATAAATTCTGGCGAGCGAAGCAAGACAGATACGAGGCGCTAGCGCCGAGGGCCTCTTAACAAGTGATCTAAATTTCTTATATTTTTCATTGTTTGGCGAATATTTCGACCCATCTGAAGTTCGGTGAAAATCATCCAATCAGATGAGAGAGCTACTATGATGTAATATCTACCGCTCTTTGCGTATTTCCTCCGTATATAGGGCACTCGCTGCGGTGGTTACATTATTCACGTATACATGCATACTTCAATAGCAAATCGGATCTCATGAATATATAATTCAGATCACTTGTTAAGAGGCACTCGGCGCAAGCGCCTCGTATCTCCAACAGCGCCGGGGCTATCGACAAGAGGCTAGGTAAAGTTTAGAGTTTGTTTAGTGTAAGCAATTAAATTGCTTTTCAGATATGTAGGATATTGCGCCACCTCCTGAACGAAATCCATTGTTATTTTATTTTGTGTAGTCTCCCTTCGGGAACATCATTGTGAGATATCCGGCTGACTTTGCATTCGGAATTTTCACTGACTACACGAAATGACTTTGTACATGTTTTTGTTTCATGGAAAAAATATATAATTTTTAAATCTTGATCATTCTTATACCGACGAAATTCACGGTTCAGATATTGGGTGATAAATTTGCATTTAAGAAATGACAAAAAAATCCATTCGTCCTCTATTTTCATATTTATTTGGAGACCAGAAATAATTTTGGTCCCTTTTAGTTGAACATTCACAAAGTACAAAGTTTATCGTCGATTGCTATAGGCCCATAATGGGCTCTGTTGAATCACAGAAAAGCAATATCGTTAAAATCACTATCTTTCACATAACGATACACTCTCAAATAGAAAGTTGTTTTCATTACAGTATTTGATGGAAGCAGTGAAGCATCATTTGGAGGTATGGATTATTTCATCTCTCCTTCATGGTTAGCTCGGTCTTTCTCGGATACACGGACCTACTGTCAGTATCATGGAGCTGATTTAGCACTCATCAAATCTCACGATATCAATGTATGGTGAAGTATATTTACCTCATTTCATTCATTTATCAACTTTACAAGATGTTGTACATGAAACGTATTTAACTTTTGTTATTTAATTAATATTTTCTTTCACAGCTTGGAGGTTTAGAGAGCTATTGAGCTGTTCTGTCGTTATGGTATATTGCACTCTAAGAAAAAAGGGTGCAAAATAAGAGTTTGCACCTTTTACATAAAAATGAACCCTATTGAAGGAAAAGGGGTTCAAAAAAGGGTGCAATATAAGATTTTGCACCCTTCCCACAAAAATGAACCCTATCGACCAAAAAAGGGTGCAAAAAAAAAGTTTGCATATTGCATGCATATTCATGATTACTTTACACGTGTTCACATAAAAATTCATTTATCATGATTTGTTAAGCAAATTATATGGCAATGCACATCAATTTTGTGATTTGTATTTTCCTTGCGCAATCATTAACCAATAGATTATTTTGTCCGATCATGTTACAATTACATGCACGTTTCAGCAATAGATATATTGATTATATGATTACTAACCAAGAAACAACATGCACGTTTAATATGTATTTGTGTACGAGCAAATTTCACCAGTATTCCTCGAGTATGGGTGCAGGATTGCACTTTTTAAAGGGTGCAGGATTGAACCCCTAAAGGTGTAGCCATTGCATCGGTTTGCACCCCTAATGGAGCATGATTGAACAATTAAGGGTACTAACATGTCTCCTAAAAGGTGCAATCTGGCACCCTCTTAAAGGGTGCAGGATTGAACCCATAAAGGTGCTGCTAGTGTTGCATCGGTTTGCACCCCTAAACGTGCAGGATTGAACCATAAAGGGTACTAACATGCCCTACATGTCCCCAAAAAGGTTCAATCTGGCACCCTTTTAAAGGGTGCAGGATTGCACCTTTAAAAAGGGTGCAGGATTTAACCCCTTAAGGTGCTGCCAGTGTTGCATCGGTTTGCACCCCAAAAGGTGCATACTTGCACCATTTTTTCTTAGTGTGTGGGAGAAAATATTTCATGTTATAATATCACGAATGAATGACTCATGTGACGTAATAGGACAACTGGTTTCTCTTGAATCGGAGATAAAATTGGAAGCAAATGCCAATTTAACAATTCCAAACAGAAGGGAATTTCTAGTTGAAAGCAGAGATTCATATAACAGTCATGTAAACACTCTCATCCTTAATCCTCATGGTTGATACTTTCCCATATCTTTCCAAACAGTCTATTCTCCGATGACGCATGTTTTGAAGCACGTTGATACCATGATATATTTTTGTGATTTGTGAATAGTTAATTGAATTTATTTCAAATATCAATTCTCATTATTGTTTGTATTGAAAGGACCATAACAGCAAACAGTCATTTGAAAGTAGCTCTAAGCAGCTTAAATTGAATAAATAATTAACACTTCAAATATTATTTACCTAGACGGCTTTTTAAGTTTATTGTTTAAATACTGCCTTTCGGATTCACAGCAGGCGATTGAACTGTGTTATTATTATTATTTTCGTTCATCTTTTTGAATTTTCTTCTAATCATGAAACACGAAAAGCAACGGATGTTTATAAAGTGGCATCGTTCATTTTCCTTCCAACAGACCTTTCTTCATGACACGATTTCGGGAAGAAATAAACTGTTTTTCTTTGGTTTGACTGACCTAGCTTTAGAAGGCACATTTAGATGGATCGACGGAACACGTTTAGAGTAGGTTCAATAAATCTAAAATTCAAACTTAATCGTTCCTACTTTAAAAGGACTGTCAAGTTCGAATTTACTCATATTGCTCTTCAATTATATAATTTATAAATTTTTCATTTCATTTGTGTAGGTTGGTTGGGATAAAAGACCCAACAAAATGAAGAAAAAAGAAATTTTCGCGGACATTTTTTCATGTAACTCGATCAAGATTAATTAATTAAATTTGTTTTTCTGAAAAGCAAAGTCTTCGTAATAATGTTCTTAATCATATTTTGCTTGTCTTGATGAAATATTTGCAGTCAGTACTAAAAAACAACAACTGCATATTGCATTTCGTATGTGCAACGTAGGGCGTGTGTATCCTTTAATTTTTTTTAAATCTTGTGTACATAAGCAAGTGGATATATAAAAAACCAATCTGCATACAAAAATGCACATTTTTAAATAAGCAATCGATATATCGGTGATATAGTAGTGCATACTTTGCTTTTGAATAAATTAATTTAATGAATTCTGTCTCGAGGTAGATTAAATAGTGTCGTTGGAAAGCTTACCTTTTGGTTAAGAGAGTATGATCGTATAAATGTTTCGGATCAAAAGCCAGATGAGAAACTAAAAATTTAAAAGCCAAGAAACAAGTGCACGTACATGTATGACATGGGTTATACACTTCAATTGTCAGTTCTCAAATTGTTTATCTGCCAAAACAATGCTAAAAGACAAAACCAAATGTCTGAAACATAACCAAAAAACACATCCTACCCCTCCCCCCAAAACAAAAAAGCTTAACTAAAAACCAAAACAAAATTCTTACGTATAATCGTCTGTTTGCTCCTTCTTGTTTTTTTTTTCTCATTCTGCTTCATTCAATACACACAGGTATTCAGCATGGGCTAATGCTGAACCCAATGACTCTGGTAATAATGAAGATTGTGCCACTTTACTAGCTTCTGATTCAGACATGGGATGGAATGATTTCCCATGCATTCGCGACCAGCCCTTCATTTGTGAACGCTATCAGGGTAAGTCACGAGACCTAACATGTATGGTCATTTCTGTTTCATCGCCAAAATGTGTTTTTATTTCTTTCAAATTGCTTGAAGGCCTTTTTGAAGAAACTATAGTTGTCGGCTTGGAGCAAACTCGAGTATGTCAGAGCCCCCCCCCCCCCCCCGTTGTGCATTTTTGTTAAATAAGCGGGTTTTGCCCTTGTGGATAAGTTACCGGAATATGCATCTATCTAGTGGCACGGGATTTGCATCCTCGCAAATGTTACAGATCCCGATGAAACTTATATGCTAGAGAGTGAAGCTAAATGAGATCTTTTTTTCCTAAAACTTTGAAACCCTTGAAAATGCTAAAATTCAATCGATTTTTATCTTATACCCCCTTCACATACACGGATTTTTCTTACGAGTCCTTACGGATCGCACAAGTTCACGGATCTTTCACGGATCCTCACGATTTGGTCACTTTTACGATCGATTTAAGAGTTGTTTACGCGTTATTACGAGCTATTTACGGTTTGTTACGGATTATTACGAGTTATTACGATATACTTACGGCAGAATTCCACGATTTGTTACGAGTTGTCACGGATACCTACGAGCAACTAAAGTGTTAGTAACGACCTGTTAACGTGTTGTAACGAATAGTTACGGGTTAGCTTACGAGTATTTACGATTTTTAACCAAAAAATAACAACTGAAAATGAAGTGTTCAAATTTGCAGCTTTCATACCTTTCCCGAAAAACGTAAACGATACGTAAGAATACTTAAAGTATACGTTTCTATTTGTACAGTACTCGTAGCTACACGTAAAGTGCTCGCAATAACTCGTAACAATCCGTAGAGCCATTGTAACACGACCCGAATGAAATCGTAAACAACACGTAAGCCCTCGTAATAATCCAGAAATGATCCGTAAGTAATCCGTTAATAATCCGTAAACAAATCGTAAACCAACCGAAACAAATCGTTAGAGAAAATCTCTACGAGTCATAAACGTATTCTTGCGAGCAGTTTACGAATGGTAACGTGTTAATGCGAGCGGTTTACGATACTTACGGTTTGTTACGACCTATTTACGAGTTATTTACGGACAAATAAATCCGTGTACAATCGTAAGAAGATTTTTGACATGTCAAAAAATTGCCTCTCCTTTCACGGATCCTTACGAGTATCTGCGAGTTGTTGCGAGTTGTAACGAGCTATTTACTGATACCAGCGAGTTATTTACGGATGCCTGCGATTGACTACGAGTTGGCGATCCGTAAGGACTCGTAAGGAAAATCCGTGTATGTGAAGGGGGTATAATATTACCATGTTAAAATTACGAAGAAATTACACAATTATTGTTTGAGTATGCAAATCGACTTGGCTTTACAAAGTTTCGCATTTCACAACCTTATGAAATGTCTTATGCATCTTGTGTTACATGCTACAATGAAAGGGATTCGAATCACTGCTGCATCACTGACGTCCTTTGGCAAGACATTAATTACGTTTGCCACACTCGTACGAACTGTTTTAAGCCCTGGTATAATTAATTCCTCGAATGCATTAAGCGTCGAGAGTTTCGGTTAAAAGCAGGTCTAATAAATACAGGGCCGTAGCCAGAGTTTTATGTTGTTGTTGTTGTTTTGATGTAATTGATCGACGTCCTGGGGAGGGGTCTAAAAAAGTTCAACCGATCTTGGACATTTTTTTGGGGGCACGTGCCCCCCTACCCCCCGTAGCTACGGGCCTGCTAATAATACCCCACATGTTATATATTCATTTGGCAATATAGATGAAAGTGCAATGCCAGAGGGTGAATTCATGATCTTCTCAAATCTCGCCATGTGTTTTATTAGTATGACTATGATGAATTCAATGACACGTAACGGTTTGAAATGCTGTCCTCTTCCTTTCTCATAACACGATGAACATCTAATAATGGCAATCACCTTGTTTAATCAATATTTAGATGTTCCCGAATATGAGTGGAGTCGCTTTGATGGAACCCTGTTCTATATCTCTCCATCCTCGATGACGTCATACTCGTTTGCTAGAAGGTTCTGCCAGGCTCAAGGAGGTGATCTTGCCCAGCCTAAAACAGAAGAAATCAATGTAAGACTTTATAATCATATTGACAAGTTTTATTCAAAGTCTGGAACGTATGAATTAATCGTGATTAAAACTTAAACGGGTATCTAACAATTTTGTGTAAAAAACGAATGTAAAAGCAATATAAGAAATATAAGAAAAATAGGGATTATGTTATGTTATTTGAAAACAGTGTTGTAATGGTATGAAGATAATAAAGCAGCATGATATCATCATGATGGGTCAATCATAGGGAAACAAAATTACGTCTTATTTCAACATATCGATACACTCATCCCATCATGGCACATTAAAAATAATCCGTGGTGATTTTCTTATTCTAATTCATCCTCCTAACCCTTTCATTAGATGCATCTTATCCAGATTGCTGAAGGTAACTCGTATTGGTTTGGACTCGATGATATCAATCAAGAGGGCACGTTCCAATGGATTGATGGCATACCACTCGACAATAATGAGTATGTGTTAACTGTATTGTTCATACACACACAGACACACATACACACACACACACACACACCCACACACACACACCCACACGCACACACAACAGTATCTCACATATCCTTCTCATGACAGACTGTAATCATATCATGTTACAGACAGAATGCAATAGGTAGAAACTAGTATGTAACTTTAAGAACAAGATTTCTGAGGCACAAATTGATATCCATCGAGCTTAGGAAGGCTTTCTCAATGGATTGATGGCATCACCACCTCCTTTAAACAAAGTTGGAAAAATATTTAAAAAATAATTTCTAAGTTTGTTTTTCTGTGAACGTCATGGAGCTAAAAAAGCAAACCATGATCATGATTTACAGTTAAACTGCGACTCGAATCAAAACGCTGACATAGCGGTTTCAAACAAGGAAACGATTATGCCCTTTAAAGTAAAACATTTCTTTCATTAATACTTTAGTTATACATTGCTGTTGGACATATTTTACCTTTGCAGATTTCCTGATTGGTCGAATGGTGATACAACCCTATTTCAGGATGAAAGATGTGTTCATCAGCAATTTGATAATGGATGGAGAAAACTATGGTGTACATCGTACCTCAGGTTCGCATGTGAAAAACCTCCGAGTGAGTATTGGCGTTATATTTCTCTCCTCTATATTCTGGAGTACTCCTTTTATGATAGGCCATGTTCAAACACGTCTGCTCCACCTTATCACATTAGTTTGTATTACAAACGAAACAATATATTGTTTGATGACACCCTGTTATTTTGTAAGCACTGTTTTGAATCCATAGTTGGTTTCCACTTTAAACAGAATATCAAAAATAAAAATTGTGGATCCATGCTAGTACTGTTTTTTCAAGACAGAAAGGGGAAATATTCTATCATATGAAATGTAAAACTTGCCTGTTAAACACTCCTAGTTATTTAGGCTTAATTTAATGTCGATAGCTCGCAGGAGCTCGGAAGACGTGACTTCATAAAGCATTATATAATATTTAGATCGTGTTTCCTATAGGCCTACATTTTTATAACATTCAGTTTTAGAAGTGGAAATAACTTTGTTATATAGTATATTCATGAAAATTGTTTTGTATGTACTGCAACAAGCATCAAATGTTATCATAACGTACGCACTGTAAGGTTGAAGTGTGATATTTGACCCCGTTGTGTATTACCCCCTTAAATAGTTCTCCCTCACCAGAAATGCTAGGCGGACACTAATCACAACAATATAACATTTTCCCATAGGTCCACGCCCGATCCTTCCTGTACGTATAATGGCAGCTACTTCATCCCCCTACGGAGGAGGACTGCTGGATGCTTCATTTATCTGTCTACTCGGCTCAGAGAATGAAGAGATTCTCACATTCTCAACCAGAAGACTCGTCCGTCTGACCGAGAATATAACTGCCGATAGTAACACATCTCCAGGATACAGCGATAAAGTACATGTAGTATTAAGGCAGACTCTTCCAGCTGCTATGGAGGCCTTGGGATTTTTCGAATGTTCAGCGGTGACAGCAAGTAGAATGACATCTGTTCCTCTTGCCATTCTTCTTACTACCCGTAAGTTGTCCGTCAGTTTATTCTTGTCAAACCGGTAGATTTATGCATATTGTATGATTACTTATGAATGTTCTTACCTGGTAACAACAAAAAGAGGTCTTGGTAATGAAATGAAAACTGGTTAACCTTTTCAAATTGTAAAAATAATATTTTGTAAATTTGTATGAAATTGTGAACAAACTAAATTTCCATTGGACATAAAAAAGATGAAATATTGTATGGAATTGAAATGATATTATAGCAGAGATAGTTATGGGAACTAATTTAGACTTCGTGAAAAGGACACACAACTGAAAAGGAGAGAAATATAGAGAATATGGGGGAGCGAGAAGAGAGAGAGAGAGAGAGAGGGGGGGGGGAGAGAAAGAAAAAGAGAGAGAGAGAGAGAAAGAGGGAAGAGAGAGAGAGAAATTGACGGAGATATATATATATATATATATATATATATATATATATATATATATATATATATATATATTTATATAATAGTAGATACTACGATGCAGAGAGAAACAAGAGAGAAAGAAAGAAATACTGTATAGAGATACAAAAAAGGTTACTTGTAATTAACAATTAACATTTTTGTGGTAGACATGGTAAATAAGTATTTTATCTTTGTCATAGGCCAACTGCAACCCATCGATGGTCGGTTTACAAAGACAGCACACGTTGGAGATGATATCACACTCAGTGTGATGAGCACGACAGAGATGGAAGGTGATGAAGGGATAAGATGGCGGAAATTCACTGATGAAGACTGGGCTAATTCCCTCATTGGAATGAGTTCTGGCAGTCTATCACACACAATTCAATCTGCATCTGTCTCAGACGCCGGTGTGTATGTGACGTATATGGATGGAACGTTGGATCAACGTCAATTCAGCTTCATAAGACTCATCGTGAAGGGTTTGCTTTTTGACTTCACTCTTTAATATTTAAGTATCTCAATAGAATATCGTGTAAATGCCAAACATTAGAGTACTTATGTAATCCTACATACTTTAGGACACCTATACCCAATCGGATAATGTCACTAATGGCATAATGACAATGTAATAATGGTCCCCTGATGCTAATATTATAGGTCAACTATAATCAGTTGACCAAAATGCCCAACACGATATTACTAAAATATGAGGGCGCATTTAATGTAACATAATTTCTTTGCAGTTCCGCTCGACAAAGCAGTTAGATACCAAACTTTAAAAGGTAAAAAATAATAGATTACATGTTTCCAGACACCTAATTAATTGAATTATCACCTATTGATTCAATGTTTTTAGTACCGGGTGGTTCCTTAGATTATGACATCTCGTTTCTTTCTATGAACAGAATGCCCTTATGGAAGATGGAATCCACGGTTATGTGATCGGTTGTGTGATAGATGTTATAACGGAGGTGTATGCCACGAACTCTCAGGAACATGCATCTGTCCTCCTGGCCATGCTGGAAAGAATTGCCTCCAAGGTATAATAATGACATACAAATGATATTCATCAATGTGATTTAGGGTACGTTTATGCTCAGCTTTTTCTGGCCAGAATGAGGAATTTGGTACGCGTTTAGTTCAAAACACGGTTGCGTCCTTTCTCATTTTTTGCAGAATCACAGAAAAACGCCGATCGTAATCGCCGATCGTAAACTCACAAAAAGGTGCGTTTTGGATCGGCGATTCTGGGAAGCATACACGCACAATAATTTGTTAACGCGTTTAAATGGGGTCAACGCACTGACCTCTAGTGGGTCTACGTAGCATGCGCAGTGCAGGTTTGCGAATCCAGCTGCAAGGCCACCCAGCCAGAATTGCCTGGAGGAGCCAGAGAAGTGAGCATAAACAGTACACCGCATATGGAAACGTTGTATCATCCGCTCAATCTGACTTGCGTGCATAGAACAAATAAGCATTTTTCCACGAAAAAGTGAAGTTTTCTAAAATGTGCGTTTCTTTCCAGCATTGGGGCGCCCGGAATTCAATCGGGTAACATTTCATAAAGTATAATATAAAAAGACCATATGCAAATTTTCTGTACTTTTGTCGGAAAAAATACATTTATCCAGCACAATGTCGTCTCTTTTTGCGTTGGAGAAGAGCAAATAGCGAGTTTCAATCAAACTTTGGCCGCTATCGCAAGCTCTCACTCGTTTCACTGTGGTCAAGCGACTTTGGGGCAAGCGGTTAATGAAAATACTAATCGTTAGCTTTCTTCTGGTATTAAACTTGTTTTGATTGATTGTATAATTTTGTCGGAATAAAGGAAACAAAAAGGCTCGACCAATAACTTATCAGTGTCTGAATTGACCTTTTGACCTTGAATTCCCTGATGCAAGCGCACTTATGACGTCATCTTTGCTAAATCGGCGTCTTTTATCGTAAAATGCGACACTTTCACAATGTTTATACATCTTTTTTTTAACTATTAGTAAGATTTAACATATTTTTTCTGATATCACTGAAGTTTTGGGTTTTATTTAATGAGTAATTTTAAAATAAGAGCCATTTTACTGTTGTAATTTACTGGATCGTACCATTCAAGTCGCAGGGTAGAAAGATGCATTTTCCAACCGCGCCAAATTTAATTTACGTTCCGACATTCTGTTAAATGGGTTCGTGTTGTTAAGAATCCACTGCTTTCTGCTCCAACAAACGTCAACATGCGGAGTCGTTTATCAACTAAATTATTCAAATTTATGGAGGCTTCCTAGCTTCCCAGGTGTTTGTGTTGCTGTTGAAGCATTTCATTCACCTGCTATCATTCTTTGTACTTCAATTGCCAGAACGCAAATTTCATTTTGGTTTTATAGTTTCATCGGAGTCGTTTATCAACTATATGTATTCAAATTTATGAATGCTTCCTCCCCAGGTGTTTGTGGTATTTATGCATTTCATTCACCTGTTATTATTCTTTGTACTCCAATTGTTAGAATACAAATTGCATTTTGGTTTTATAGTTTCATGCAATAAGTAAGTCAATAAAAGAGTTCTGCACAATAAAAACAATGTGTGTCCCTATTGTACAATGCAATGTGTCCCCTCATTTTGTAATAGTTAATTTACCCATTCACATAATGGAACTACCTGCCCGATGAAGCCAGTGGCCTGTGACCCCTGAGCACTCAACACCGTGTGGGAGTCAGTTTGTGATCAACTTCTTTTATGAGACAAATACAAGCAAACGTTTCCATATGGGAACTGCGATTACGATGAGCGTTTAAGATGAGCGTTTCAAATCGCTCATTCTGCCTTCAAAATTGAGCATAAACGTTTGTGTGATAGTTGTTATAATGGAGGTGTATGCCACGAACTCTCAGGAACATGTATCTGTCCTCCTGGCCATGCTGGAAAAAACTGCCTCCAAGGTATTATAATGATATACAAATAATATTCATCAATGTGATTTAGTAACATGAGCTCTCTGTTTGGAACAGTCTGGACATCTGATGCGGTAGGCGAAAAGAGATGGTTTTCGGACTTTAAAAAGAGTTAAATCTTCTTCTTTCAGCAGAGATTGGCGATATTATAGCAATACAAATAATTTCAGCAAGAGTAACTGCACTTTTCATTTCAAAGACATGATTTAAGCGAGTTCCCTTATTAAAACAAGTGTCATAATCTTTCTGTTTAGCTTGTGGAAGTCATCGGTTTGGCTGGGACTGTGAATTTGAATGTGGTCCCGGTCAGCCTCTAGACCAGTGTGCTGGAAGTCAGATCTGTCTACCTGACCCTTATGGATGCACCTGTTTGGCTGGATATACAGGAATAAACTGCAATGAAAGTAAGTGTTTAATCGCTGACGATTTCAACTGAGCTACAGTTTGAAGAAAGCTATTCCATGAATTAAATTTGTTGAAATGGACTGTAGTAATCATAGTAATCGCAAAGCAAAGAGGGCAATTGTTGTTATCTCTTTCACTAAAGAAAATAGTGTGTGTGTGTGTGTGTGGGGGGGGGGGGGGTAGACAAATCGCCTGGAAGCTTAATAACAATAATAATAATGTTGGCTTCTTATAAAACGCAACAGGTCCGTCAGGCATGACGCTCATGGCGCTTTACATGCAAATGTAAAAACGAATACACAAGAAGGTACAATATATCTATAAAACATTAACATATTGAACCTAAAGCATTAAACTAATAGCATATAAAATACAAAACTATGAATATAACTTTAATAATTTAAGGAACATGGATAAATTTAGCCTAATGTACAGAACAGATTTCAAATAGATTTAAAATGTAAAATTAAAGAAGTGACATTTATTACCGGCGAAACTAAGTTTGAGGTAGCCAATACATTACGTTCCTTGTATGTTCAACAAGCCTGCATTATACCTCATCTATTTTGTCTTAAAGCATGTTTAGATGGTGTGTTTGGAGCTGATTGTCTTCAAGAATGTCACTGTACTGATGAAGCAGATTGTGATGACTTCACTGGGGAATGTCCCGGAGACTGCTCGCATGGATGGTCTGGACCAGCATGCCAAGGTACAATCATTTACTTTACTTTTTGGTATATTATTGAATGTTTGCAAGTAAGGATACATAGGTATGACATTTCATGCCGATATTTTTGATGACTTCTGCAGATGCAACGCTCCCACTATAGTGTCTAGAATCCTATTCATTCATCAACATGGTTACAGGTATAAATAATTATATTTGCTTATATAACGCCTAACACTTACATTATCAGAAGTCTCTAAGCGATCTACAATAATGCAGCATAATTACCCTGGGTGGAGTGTGGCAAATGTATATCTAATTGAAAACATATATATTTATCCATTATCTCTGATGCTACCTTGGTATTTCTAATTTATGTCATTCTTTTTACTACCATCCTAGTTCTTACACCATCCTCTTCACCTACTGTCTCTTCTCCACCAAAATCAACTTCAGCTGGAGGCTCTTCAAGTTTCATAGGAACTGTCGTAGGAAGCGCTGTTGGTGCTGTTTTTGTGATTGTTATCGTTATAGTTCTCATCATCATCTTTTACAAGCGAAGAAGGTTAGAGAGTTACCTTGTACTTAACTTGTCCCTCTCATCAGTCCATTCTCATCATAATCCTCCCCACAAGGGGCTCAAACCGTATGGTCATGAAAATACAAGCTGATATTGAATGATCATTAAATATTCTAAAGCATAACGCTTTTAAAACTTATAGCAACCTGTTTAAAATAGTTATTATATAAATGACATGTATTTCAAAAGTACCGTCCCAATTTCCATATCTCATATTGACATGTTTCTATATACCTATTTATTGGAGCTTGATGATTTCTCAAACCATGTATTTCATTAATGCAATTTATCTATGCTTTCATAATATTAACTTTCAGCAATGAATCAGCCACTACTACGTCTTCCCAGTACGAGAACCTTGTATTTGATCAGGCAGAGACAGACGTCCATACCTACCAAGGGCTGAATACTATCACCCATACCCAGCTAGATCGTAATAACGATGCTCAGAGCAACGATGATACTGCCTACCCTCATACCCACCAAGAACTGAATACTATCACCCATACCTACCTAGATCCTAATAACGATGCTCAGAGCAACGATGATACTGCCGGCCCTCATACCCACCAAGGGCTGAATAGTATCACCCATACCTACCTAGATCCTAATAACGGTGCTCAGAGCAACGATGATACTGACGACCCTCATACCTACCAAGGACTGAAGACTATCACCCATACCTACCTAGATCCTAATAACGATGCTCAGAGCAACGATGATATTGCCGACCCTCATACCTACCAAGGACTGAATAATATCACCCATACCTATCTAGATCGTAGTAGCGATGCTCAGTGCAACGATGATATTGCCGACCCTCATATCTACCAAGAACCTGATGAAGAAGCTACATACATAGAATTATATTGAATGATGCCATAGAGAGAGATTATGTCAACGTGGAAGGCGTTTAAACAGTTCTATGATAAAACATGAAATATAGTGGTATTGTGCTAATTAAGAATTGAATACATAACAAGAAGAAAAATCAAAGTCATCACAATAATTTTGAGTCATTCACAAACATTTTTTTTTTTTTTTTTAAATTTTGAGAAACAGAATGTTTCAGTCTTTATTTATATGTTGATGGACTTGGGCGCCTCCTATCATGTATCCAATTAGAATACAAAGATGAAAATTCGTCGAAAACCATCATCATGGCTTTCCCTTCATCGTTTTGTGCTCCTCCACCTTAATTGTTTTCATTTACCATATCTACCCGTCGTATTCCCAAATCTCTTGATACCGCTGTTTAGTACAAAGATTCATTTTAAAATACTATGATTTGCAGAAGTCTAACAAATTTGGGTACAAGAAGTTGTATTCCAGCAGACTTTACCTGACGTCCCACCACTACATGAAAGTCAGTGTATGGGGTACGTTTCTTTAAATCTATTTATATATACCTATCTTTCTTTGTTGAAGTTTGTTTCTTACAGCACTGTCATTTTCTGAAAAATTTGATTGACGTATAAATAAAGTTTTACATTATGGAGCAACAAAATATGTTATTATTTTTGAAAAATTGTATTTTCTTTTAATCTGCAGAAGTATCTGATGAATTTTGTAATAGAAATATAAGATATGTTTTGAACGATTCGATGCAGGTACAAGTAGAAGGGAAAATTTATTGAGTCATGTATATATACGTATGCCATACAGTACGAAGGCATATTCCATTATGTTAATCGGGTTTTGAGATGTTAGTAGAAGAAATATGATATTATATTGTACTTTTTGTCTGTATTGGTAGTGTTATTGCCTGTTATTGCTGTTTAAATAATTATTTCAGCACTTGTGGACAAGAATGAATTAATACTCAATTATTATTATCTATTACTACTATCATTATAATTGTTAACAAAATATTAATATGATTATCACTACTACTACTACTAATACTACTACTACTATACTACTTCTACTAATACCATGACTACTAGTATTACTACTACTCCTCCTACTAGTAATACCATGACTACTATTATTACTACAAATCCTTCTACTAATACCATGATTACTAGTATTACTACGACTCCTCCTACTAGTAATACCATGACTACTAGTATTACTACTACTCCTCCTACTAATACCATGACTACTAGTATTACTACAAATCCTCCTACCAATACCATGATTACTAGTATTACTAGTACTCCTACTAATACCATGACTACTAGTATTACTACAACTCCTCCTACCAATGACTACTAGTATTACTGCTACTCCTCCTACTAATACCATGACTACTAGTATTACTACTCCTCCTAGGCTCCTACTAATACCATGACTACTAGTGTTACTACTTCTACTACTACTACTACTACTACTACTACTACTTCTACTACTACTACTACTACTACTACTACTACTACTTCTACTAATACAACTTCTACGAAGCAGTGGAAGTCAAGCTGATTAATATGTTAACGATAATTTGTTAAGATGTGAACGAAGAATTGTCTATATGAAAATGTACTAAGTTGCGAACATAAACATAGTCTATGCACACTAAAACCAACATGAAAGCATTGTGTTATGTAAGGGTGGATGTTTAGGTAAAAACTTAAATAGTAGAATTAGAAATTGTTTAGTACAATTATGCAATGCAAGCCAAGTCAGTAAGCTAATATTGAGCTCTGGTATGGGCAGGGTATGTCGAGAGAACATGGTTATAATTCATTTGAGATAGTTTATCCTCCGGTAGATCTTGATTGTTTAAACCAGTTAAATAATAAATAAAAACTTACAAAAGCTTGCTAGAAATCATCTCCATAAAATAAAAGCCACAACTCTCATTTGCACATAGTGACCTGTGTTATAAACACATGGTGTCGGGCCTATAATATACTTACCTTGTTTTCTTCATCTTTCTATGCTCACTACTCAGCCCCTATATACATTTTCTACCGAAATCGTTTGGCACGTGTCATTTATGTGTAATCTTGAACATTTAGTGTAAGTTTTGTTGGATTCTGTGAGAATTTATTTCTATCGTTACCAGAGCTCAAGCTTTAATATATGACCATTTGCGCAGGGGATTTCTAGCACATTATTAAATGTATAAATGATAAGTAGAATTATAGAATGCACAATATGTAAACATGAAAGAAGTATAAACAATAAAGAACACAAACGAAAAAAGTTACTCAATTTGTTTTGCGTAAATTCGTCAGTTTGCGCTTTGAACGTTTCAACAAAATTACCCGTCTGAATCTGATTATAAAGCGGTTTGGAATTTGACATATAAAGCAGGGCTCCCACTTAGCCGAGTTGTATTAGCGAGTTATGGCGAGTTGTGGTGAGTTGCCTCAAAGAGGCACTCGCAATTACTCGCGAATAATTTGGTATGGCTTAGCGTAACTCTTTACAACATTCCACGACTCTCCTCGAAGTCGCAAGCAGTTCCAAAATTTTGAACATGTTCACAAAATTTCCCCGATTCGTTGCAATTCGAGGTGAACTCGCCTACACTCGTAATATACACGCATTACTTGTAACAAGCTCGCGCTGCACTCTTCATAAGGTGGCGAGTTGCAACGAGTATATTACGAGTGTTAAGCAAGTTCACCTCGAGCTACAACGAATCAGCGAAAATTTTGAACATGTTCAAAATTTTCACTGATTCGTTGTTACTCGAGGTGAATTCGTTGTTACTCGAGGTGAACTCGCTTATACTCGTAATATACTCGCATTACTCGTAACAAGCTCGCGCTGCACTCTTCATAAGGTGGCTAGTTGCTACGAGTTATGAAGAGTGCAGCGCGAGCTTGTTACGATTAATGCGAGAATATTACGAGTGTAGGCGAGTTCACCTCGAATTACAACGAATCGGGGAAATTTTTAAAGCATGTTCAAAATTTTGGAACTGCTCGCGACTTCGTGGAGAATCTTGGAATGTTGTAAAGAGTTACGTTAAGCCATACCGAATTGTTCGCGAGTTTTTGCGAGTGCCTCTTTGAGGCAACTCATCACAACTCGCCATAACTCGCTAATACAACTCGGCTAAGTGGGAGCCCTGCTTAAGCCAAGGCCCCGTCCACTGAAGAGTTGATTGCGAGCGATATCGATCGCAGGATATGGCACAATCTTCTCTGTTGGGCAAACAAGAAAAATACAAAAAATCGGAACACCCGCCGGCGGGTGGGGCTCCGTCTCCGCCAGGTGCCCTTCCCTTATCTGGGGCGCCGGCCTTTGGGTCATGCATATGCATGCACTATCCCTTTAAAGGTCGCTCCATTGTTTACTAAAGTTTGTAACTTGTGTGATATGTTGTCACCACTTGTGGAGCATAAACCATCAACAAACAGTCGCAAGCAGAAAGTTGTTACCCATGCAGGGAGCCAAATCTTGCTGGAGACCTGTTACAAGCTCTGTAGTACAAGGATATGTCCTGACATGAATGACCTCAAAATTGGGCTAACCGACAAATCAACAGTTAGCAAATTTGCTGATGACACCAAGCTAATCCATCCAGTGCAAATAGACAATAATAGAACAGACATGCAAAACTCCATCAACCACCTTAACAGATGGGCAAATACATGGCAGATGAGATACAATGCAGACAAAATGTGGAGTCATGCATTTAACCCACAACCCACACTACACAATCATACACGATGGGCAACTCCCAGCTGAAAGAAAGTACAGAAGAAAAAGATATAGGGGTTCTCGTTCACAAGTCCCTGAAAGTTGCCTCCCGGTGTGCTGCAGCAGTACTGGGGGTGGGATGGGTGGGTTTTTTTAATTTTCAGGGGTGGGTTATTTTTCTTGATGGGGTAATTGTCCTAGTTGGTTATTGTCCGGGGGGGGGGGGGTAAGTTTCCGGGGTTCATTGTCCAGGGATAATTGTCCTGATACGGATTAGATTTGTAGAACATAATTATAAAGGAATGGTTAATCATAGGTAGTCAGATACTTTAATTAATATTATCTAAAACCTAGACCTACTAACAGTTATGAATCAATTATATTTAGAAATGGTCTTGTCATGACCTACATGGGCTTCTACATAATTGCTTTGATGAATGTGTTCCTTGTTTACAGTTGAATGATTTATGGAGGATTTATGGGAGATTAACATTTAAAATGCTTAAACTCTTTATCCTATCATACTTTATAACGGCCTGTACATAATAATAATAATAATAATAATAATAATAATAATAATATAGAGTATTTGTAATGCGCCAACTCCACATGACTAAATTACTAATAATTTTTTGTTAATTGAGTTTATGTTGTTCTGCCACATGCAAATCAAATTAAATTTTAGCAATATAACATAAACAAGATGTAACAAGTTTGTTGAATGTCTATACAATATGATAATAATAAATGATGACAACAAAAAACGAATTTTAAGTGAAAACACAATTCCAAGAATTATTCATTCAGAAAGTTGCAAAAGAACAAGGGCTATTAATTGCAATAATCAATACCTTGATAGCGTGATAGCCCGGGGTAAAGGGAAGGGGAGGGGAGGGGAGGGGAGGGGGTGTTGATGATAACAAAAATAAAACAAAAACTGGTGATGCTGATGATGCTGATGCTGATGATGGTATTGATGTTGGTGATGGTGGCGATGTTGATGATAATGATGTTGAAAACAAAAATGAAAAGATGCTGATGTAAATATGTAATTTTTTTCAAATCCCACTACTTTTTTTGCAGGTCTATTTACCAATTTCTTTGATATTTTTTTAATTTGTTTTTGTCTTTGGGTTCGTTAGTTTTGTTCATTAATTATCCTGATTTACGTTCCAGTTCCATCTGTACTGTACGTTTATGACCTAAATTTAAAAATTATATTTTGTTTAAAGGACAATGTGGAAATAAACGCTTAAAATCAGTTTAATTCAGTTGAAGAAAAAAAAAGCCTCAGAAATAAGCTAAACATATATTTTTTGTTAATTTCCTATAAAGAAGGATGAGTCAATAATTTTAGTAATGTGTAGAAAGATCATAGCTGGAGTCAGTTCTACCCAATAAATGGCATGTGATGGCGCTACACATCGACTAGAATGCCAGAGATATGACACGGTTGGATGCGAAATGGATGTTGTCATCGATCTCTAGAAAGAAGGCTCCTTGAAACAAAGAGCAGAAAATTACTTCGGAGGACATACTATGATCGAATCTCTTTGGTAAACTATAGAGATATATTGAATGTGGATACATCAATCAATAAATGAAAGAAAATAAATATCTTAGATTTTCTTTCCAAATATAAGTAGCCTATAAGGGCACAGATCAGAATTGTTAACAAGCTACAAACTACCTAAAAGCTGCTATCCTAAAATAATTCGGGGAAAATAGGGCACGCCGAGTTTGAAAAATATTCCTACCCCCATTTTCCACAATTTGCATAACGCAGGGATATATTCCACATAATACTTACGTTATTGTACAACTCTTTGAAACCAACGCGCTATAACCATTATTTGCAAAATGAACGAACTTCTGCAAATAAAGTATGTCCAAGATGCATAGTAAAAATTTGCTGATAATAATTTAGGCACACCGAAATACAAAATAGAATAGAAACTGACTTTGAACAGGAAACTGATTATAAACAGTTGCAGTTAATTGCAACTTAGATGCAATTGATATCAATCACAACGACATGTTCATAAAGAGAAAGAAAACTGTTAACTTGCGATTGATTCGGATCAATTTGAATTCTTTATAAGAAAAGTCCCTGGTATTCTTTATTTCTTTCAATTTCACTTTCTGTTTATTTATTCTGCATGTAGACTACTTTATTAATAGTACAAAATCACTTTCTATATGGGACGTACCCTCATTATAGTTATTTGTTTTATTTATGAATTGTGCTAAATAAGAAAAATTTAATTAAAATTATCTGAAGTTTTGACACGGTAGTGACAGTTGTTGATAAGTGACTCATAATGTATGAAAATCGCCACTAGAAGCGATTATTATTTCATACAATGAAGGCATCATGCCATGCACACAATTCTATATTGAGTTAAAGATTGTTATATGTTAAATAGTAATACAATTAACTATTCGTAGTGTTTATTACGAAGGAACTATCAGATCTTGTAAACTTCAATATACAATTATTGCAAAAATCTGTAAAGATTAGCTGCCAGTAAGCTCAACATAATTATGTCCTTCGGTATATGTATTCTGGCAATAACGTTTCTGTATATAATGCACAATTTTAAACATCATTTTTGTCCAATATATAAATGTCATCGAAATGTTACACGTGGACCTAAATGATTTGATAAACATTACTTTGCAAACATCGCTCCATTCCTTGATTGGATATAAAATATTTAATGACAAAATCTTTATCCCTCGTGTTTTACTCTATAGGAGCAAAAGATAAACTTTTATTGATATGATGTACATTACATACATGTAAAGGTAAAGAGAAATAGAGAGAGAGAAAGAGGGGGAGAGAATGAGAGAGAGAGAGAGAGAGGGGGAGGGGGTGGGGGCAGAGAAAGAGAGAGAGAGAGAGAGAAAGAGGGGACAGAATGAGAGAGAGAGAGAGAGAGAGGGGGAAGAGAGAGAGAGAGAGGTAGTGGGGCAGAGAAAGAGAGAGAGAGAGAGAGGGAGAGAAAGAGAGAGAGAGAGTGAGAGAGAGAGAGAGAGAGGAATAGAGAGAGAGAGAGAGAGAAAGAGTTATAGTTACCATTTATGTATTTATTTTTGGTGAAAGGCCCCAAAATGTATGTCTACACCTACTTTATACCCCCTTCACATACACGGATTTTTCTTACGAGTCCTTACGGATCGCCAACTCGTAGTCAATCGCAAGAATCCGTAAATAACTCGCTGGTATTCGTAAATAACTCGTCACAACTCGCAACAACTCGTAGACACTCTTAAGGATCCGTGAAAGGAGAGGCAAATTTTTTGACATGTCAAAAATCTTCTTACGATTGTCCACGGATTGATTTGTCCGTAAGTAGCTCGTAAATAGCTCGTAACAATCCGTAATCATCCGTAAACCGCTCGCAACAACACGTGACCATCCGTAAACTGCTCGCAAGAATCCGTAAATGACTCGTAACAGATTTTTGTAATGATTCGTTACGGTTAGTTTACAATTTGTTTACGGATTATTTACGGATTATTGCGAGCAGTTTACGGATGGTTACGTGTTGTTTACAATTTTATTCGGGTCATTTTACGATGGCTTTACGGATTGATACAGGTTATTACGAGCATGTGAGGTTTAATTACGAGTACTTTACGAATAGATACGTATACTTTATGTATGCTTACGAACTGTTTACGATTTGGGGAAAGGTATAAAAGCTGCAAATTCGAACACTTCATTTTCAGTTGTTATTTTTTGGCTAAACATCGTAAGGACTCGTAACTTACTCGTAACTATTCGTAACAACACGTAAACAGGTCGTAACTATCACGTTAGTTGCTCGTAGTTATCCGTAACAACTCGTAACAAATCGTGGACTGTTGCCATAAATACATCTTAATAACTCGTAATAATCCGTAATAAACCGCAAAAAGCTCGTAATAACTCTTAAACAGGTCGTAAAAGTGGCCAAATCGTAAGGATCCGTAAAAGATCCGTGAATTGTGCGATCCGTAAGGACTCGTAAGAAAAATCCGTGTATGTGAAGGGGGTATTAAATTCAGGACAACTGTCGTCAAATGAACAAATTAAAGAAATTAAAATAATTCTAAATCAATATCTGTCTACGGCGTGGCAAACAATGCTGATTTATCCTACTTCCTGTTGAACTATTGATGCAATATGAGAAGGTTAAACTAATCTGAGGTGTGGTGCATTGACCATCATTCTGATAGTCCTCAATTTAGTCAATTTGATAGACATATGGAAACAAAGGCATCTAATTGATACACATTTTATCGTTTTCAACGTTTGACAGCAAATAACGATATCTACAAAATACGATATTTATTACATTGCTAATTCTGATATCATTACGATGTTTATATAAGAAAACATATTCAACTCATATACAAAACGATTTTCATCGAGTTGCTAAACACGTGTTAACAATTATCTTCACATTATATTAAAAAAAGAGATCATCAAATATCAATTATCGATTAAAGAGATCATTTACATTCAAGTTTTCAAGTTTTATTTGTTCCAGATTTTACAGAAAATATAGACATACATATAAATAAAAAAATTATACAATACACATGCAGTATAAATGAGCACATCTCAATGATTCTCAATTCATATAATAGATTAAGTAGAATGTGAAGAACCTATTAAAAAGCAATGCTTGTATAATATAGGTTCCTGAAAAAAATAAGTAATGTAGATTAAAAACAGTAGCAGTAGAGAAAGACGTAATTTACTTAGTTTGGTGCTTGTGGTGAGCCTGCCTTTCTAGAGGAATTGCACGTTCTTATTATTATCAGCTGATTAGGGCTAATTATTTGTGACTTTGCATGCGGAAACGCTTATAGATTCGTCATATGATTCTCGAAACTCCTTATTCAAGATCGCGGATTAGTTGACAAGAAAGAAGAAACAAAAAACCCACAGTGACAAGCATATTGCATGAAATTATATTTATCTCCACAGTGAGTAGTTCAACGTTCCTGACATTGGTGGTAAACGACTTATCGGACTATGAGGAAGTATAGTGCATTTACATGTGTATTTGTATGAAAAAGATTCATTAGATCACTTTGCTTGATTATTTGCAGTGTGAATTTATTTATTTGTTCAAGGTCAATGATATTGCAGTTTCCCACTTCACTCTCTGAACAGGATATTGGGAACATCCTAAAGGCGAATTCAACCTCAACGCAACAAACGATTGGGTTTGATAACCTGTGATATGAAGTGAATGCTTCTTTTCTAGTTGGACAACATGAATACGTGTTATAATGTTTAGTTTTCAATTACTGCAATCGTTACTCACTCTGATGTGGATGTTGACATCTTCAATAGGTTTGTAAATCACTATAAAAGCTAGAAGCCGTGTATGTGTTTATGACTGTTGGATGTGTCAAACGACTCCTTTGAGCTGACATTTGAATTTTGATTCTCTTCTATTCTTTGATAACGTGGAATGATAACTCAAGCTGTATCTCATTTTATGTACCCTATATCTGATACCTTATACGAACATTTTGTATGATGCTATATACTTTTAATTCTTCAATGAAACTTGATACAGAAGTCCCGAAAGAACGACAGTTCGTTAGTAGTAATTACTCACCCTGATTTGAAATAAAAACCTTTCTTAATCAAATAAAATACAACATTTCTTTGCTAGCGTTGCTGTCATTATCATTGTTGTTGTATCATCCTTACAGTTGAATGTCAGGAGTGTTCTACATCAGTGTTGGATGTGTTTGGTGACTATCGGTATGTCTTCTGCCATCGTTTAGATGATGTCAAAAGGACATTCTCTGAAACACGTACACTCTGTCAAAGCTTAGGGGGTGACATGCCAATCATCACATCAGCTGAACAAAATGTATGTGCATGTAAATACTATTACCGTGTATTATTGAAACCCTCTATGCAGTTTACATGGCAGGTTCTTTTCAACACGTTGGTCTCTTTACCAATCCGCCGGGATTGAGAGGTCCATCCTTCACAGGGGACCCACTCACAAGCATTGCTTTTTGGGGTCTCAATTTGGATCATGTTTGTTCGTCATGAATACTATGCCATCATGTGTTTATTAAGAAACTGAACTGAACTGAACTGAACCGTTTCCTAAGTATTTCTATGATGTATCAGTATTTTCTTGCAACTTTTGATTTCTTCAGAATAAATACGGCAGGGGAATATTGTCAAGAGTCAAGACTGATAGCAAACATGATATTATAATTAGCAGATGCTCTAAGTTCAGCCTTCCCAGAAAACCCTCAATTGAGCATAGGCTTTTTCTAACTTTTGTCCACTATTTCACGATTTTCCACCAGTGAACCACATAAACTTGTAGTTGTATAGTTGGTAGAGTTTTCGAAATGTGACTTCTTAAAGTCTGATTTTAATTCCCAATTCTTTTAAAAATAAAAACTCGTGGAAAATTCCCGTTGTAACCTAGATGGTTATGATCTTTCCATTTTGTTGATTCCTCCTGTTCTGTCCTTTCCAATAATAATATTCAAATTTGTATAGCACTTTATACTTCGTAGCGCTTTACATTGTTATCATTACCCTGGTCATGTGATCATATTGCTAATCCACACATGATAGTGCACACACTCCGCTTCCTATGAAGTATTATTAATAATTCTAATAATAATAACCCAGGCTTCTAGTATACAGCGCATTTCATCTTATGGCTCACGGCATGGGCACACAGAAGATTTGTTTCTGTTGGGGACCGGGGGGAAATTCAAGGAATTATTGATAATAATTGCATTTTACCATTTTCCGACTTAAATTGCTATAACTTGTAAACTATTCATCAATTTTGTTCAAATTCGGAGGAAATGTTTGTTTCGAGGAGGAAAACATTTTGATGATGGTTTTTAGGAGTACCCATATGGTGAACCAAAATATTGCAGTTTTTCAAGAGGTATTCTGATTTTTCAAATCACTTGTATCTCATTATGGAAACAGCAAAATATTTCAAAAAGCCATCATTAAATTGAAGTTATATAAACTTACAATCTACCTGTAAATTTAACAAGTGAGATACCAGTACACTTCTGAGTAGTAGTGGTTGGAGTTTGGATTTCTAAAAATCTGTAATTTCTTGTTTCTACCCAATCCATATAACTTGAGTTTTTGTAATGTTAATTTTATTAAGGTTGGACATACTCGCTAAGTAATCATATATATGTACTTGTACCCTTATTGCAAATGATCAAGCTTTATGAAAGCTTCAAAAAACAAAAAACAGAATTGAAATCGGTCAATGCGTTGTGATTTTATACCATTTTTTTGATATCGCAAAATTACCGAAAAACCTGCCAGAAATGGTCAAATTGGCAAAAATGGCAAAATTCCACAAAGTTGACAACTTAATTCATCACTTTCTTGGACACAAGTAATAAATTAAATTATCAGACACTAAAATATCACCTTTGTGGTAAAAAATACAAAAAAGAAAATTCATATATCTATTACCGTTTTGAAAACAGAAGCAAACAAAATAAGTAATTTTTGCCATTTTTGCGAATCTGCAGATATGAAAAAGTTGTGAAAATAACTAAGTCCGCCTAATTAATATGCGCATATGTAATCAAATCAAAACTGAACATGATACATCAATGAAACCTATGTATATCAGACAGGTATGGAAATATATTTTTTTGGAAGAAAAAAAAAATTATGAATATTCATCAAATATGCAAATTAGGTCATTTCAGCTAATTATATATATAGGAAAGTCAAACTGTTCATTTTGTTGGCATTTTTTAAAATATATATATAGATCATATTTACACCAAATATTAACATTAAATTCCAAATATTTTTGCAATGCTAATAAAATATGGCGATGGAAACTACTTGGATCACCGTTACAGCTATTTCCTCATATGTTTCACAAATTATTCAGAAAAACCGATCAAATGATATAAATCTGCAGACTTTCAGCTACATCACAGTATAGTTAACTTTTTTTTTAAAATGTCAGATTTGAGGATTTATGACGATTTTCCGAGAAACCATTCAACAGGCCATAACATTCCACAGGGACTGAATTTCAGAGAAAAACAAAATTTGGTGACCCCAGTACAGTTGTGGCTACCGTGAGTGTAAACAACAAATTGATTCAATGAGTGAAACACATGAGGATATTGCATTTTTGTAGGGGAGTTTTATACATTGAGGTGCATTTTCACCACGCAGAATAACAGTCAAAGGGCGATCAGCGGGCCATGTCACACATGGCTGAAAAGACAATATTCTAATTAATAATTTAACATATTTCCCACATGCCTATAACAATGAAACCACACAGAATTGCAGTTAAAGGTATGCTTGAAAGATATGTGAAATACAAATTTAAAAATATTGTTCAGTTTTTTTTAAATAAATTTACGAAAATTGCTATTTCTACCAACTGACTGCTGCTGTGTGTGTGTGTGCGTGTGTGTGTGTGTGTGTGTGTGTGTGCATGGGGCAGACTGTGTGCACAGGCAGTGTGATCACCCTACTTCTACAGCGCATTTCATCTTATGGCTCACGGCATGGGCACACAGAAGATTTGTTTCTGTAGGGGACCGGGGGGAAATTCAATGAATTATTGATAATTTATTGCATTTTCTTTGTTGTTTTTAATTTGTGAGAACTGCCCCTACCCTATCGTGAAGGAAACCAGCGCATGCGCACATGGAATCCGGTAGGGTGGTCAATAGGGTAATAGTAATTATACAAATCAAGCTGTCATCAACTCATCGTTAGCTCAATCGGCAAGGACAGCGTGTTACTAATAACACTTTGTAGTTGACTTGAGGGTTCAAGTCTCAGTTTATTCAGTTTTTTTGCCTTTATAAATAGTAAGGCAAAGCAATAAATAATCAAAGTCTAATTGTTTGTGACCTCTTTGCAAGCTTTACGTTGCTTGTTATGTATGAAAATGAGTTCATACTGGAATCTGGGCTCGCCGTGGTACGAAAAAATAAGACGCCCCCTGCTGCGTACAGTCATGGTTCAGTGGCAACGCAATGGCCTCGTAACTGTACATGTGAGGCCCCAGGTCAAAACCCTGTCGATATGCTATTTTAGTGCCCTTTTGTGGGGCACTAATCTTCATTACTGTCATTTATGACTTAAGGGCGTAGGTCCCCTAGTTGATAAGCATACGAGCATACACATGCTTTAGCAGTCACGCAAAGCAAACTCTTGCAAATTATTATTCAATAAAATCTGAGAATGTATACTATTATCTAGATCTATTAGGAATAGATCATTGTCAAAATAATTCCATAAATTGGGGTTACAAAAAATATTCCAACTTTATGTGCAACAATAGTATTTTCTTTACCCTTAAATTTCTGGTAAAAAAAGAAAGAAAACAGCATCACATTTTTAATGTAAAATATTTCTCTAAACTGTTTAGCTAAAGGCAGTGCAAATTCTAGATTACATGTAATTTTAGTGCTATGACCGAAGTACTCACTTGACATAACGGTAGTCATCTTTTCAATATAATTGGTGCTAATGCCACTTTGATCCGAACATCCGAATGTATACATGTTATATTCATAACATCAACAGGATTGGATAGCCGGGAAATTATCAAGAGATTCTGATGTAGGTCACTATTACATTGGCTTAGAAGACATGGATGAGGATGGTACATACAGATGGATTGATGGAACGGCCCCTGGGTACGTATCAACTATCATCATAATGTCGCTCCATTTTTCAATTCATTTTTTCTCATAACAATTTCTTCATGGGTTTAATGATTGGCAAACGAGAGCAAAAAAAGAGCACTAACAATTTGAAGAGGAGGGGCAAGGGAGGCACGTTGCCCTCTGACGAAGTTCAACCAAGAACAAAAATGATAATGACTTACTCTGCCATATATCGTTGTTATTGCTAATAAATCACAATTTTAATCAACTCTTCGTATTCCAGGATTATTCTGAGTCACTTGCATAATCTTTCATTTTGTTACCCTGATATATCAAACTATGTTACGTGATAAAAATTCAAATGGCTAATGTAAAATAATGGGACATTTATTGTTGAAAGCAAAATTGAAGTAGAATGCTGAAGGTCATCAATTTTCCATTCTTCACAGCATGACTTGGATTTTGATCGTTTAGTCATATACATATCAGCAACATTGTGGAGCGGTGTCAGATCATTCACATTCAAATTCACGCAACTAAAAATATATTTTCTGCACGAAAATGTTCTGATAATGACATGATCTGCCTATAATACTGGCTCTAAACGAAAGTTTCGTCAACGAATGAATGAAAAACTTCTAGTTGCATGCCAAATGTACCATTTTAATGCATCCACAAAATTATTCATAGGCCCTTCTTATTGATTTACCAGAACATTCAATGTTCTTTTCTCCAAAGACCCTCGAGCCATGATGCAGTAAATCTATTTTTAGTATTTTTATATGGACTTGATGATGTGCTTAAATTCAAGTTAATCCTATTTTGATTAATCACTTTCAAGGTATACCAACTGGGATACTCCTCTATATACCGAATCGGACCAACCACCACCTAACTGTGCTGTGATGATGTCTCGGTTGAGCCTCACTGAACCAATACATGGACGATGGAATCGAGTAGAATGCAGATTAAAAAGACGACGTATCTGCCAAATACCTGTCGGTAGGTATTTCAATTCGTGTTGCATATTCACCATGTTTAGTCCAGTTCTGGATGAGCGTGTAAAATAACACTGTATAATATAGATTATTATCAACCGTATCAGACATCTGAGCAGGGCAATTTTTAAATGTTATTGCCCTCAAGGTTTGATGGATAAGCCAACAAAACTACAGGCGCAAAAAAAATGTATTGACCGCTCAGAAAAGTCAATGGGATTTTGTGTGTAATTTGCCGGTCAATACGGTTATACAGTAAACCGATGAACAAATATTATTGCCCGATCTGAAAAGTCAATGGCAAAATGCGTGTTAAACTAGTGAGCAATAATTACCGTGTTTACACAGTGATCCGCCTCGAGGGTTGAAGCCGGGTTGAAGCCGCCTTTTGAATCCACCAGAATTACAGGTCTCAACCCGCGAGGCGTGCTCAACCCGGCAATTTTATGTCGTGTAAACGGGATCTGATCCGCCTCGAAGGTTGAAGCCAGCTAGCTAGCTAGACCTCATCTGCTCTCAGTTTTGCTCCTGCTTACGATCAGTCTTCAACAACAAAAAGTGTTCCAATCTCCGTTAGATTTATTGATATTGTTGCCTTGAATGAATATAACTTTTCTTTTTCATGAATGTTCAAGTATCATGATTAATATATTTTCACTTCATTGAAATGAAAGATACCATATTAAATGTTTCCTGTAAAAAAAGTAAGTTTGCTCAACGTATATATAAGTTGAATTTAGCCAATTTAATTTACATTATTACTAATAGTATACTCCTACTACTAGTATTACTAACAGTAACAGCATTGTTAATGGAACGGTATGGCCTTATGCCTAGTCTAGATTCATGAGAGTTAACACGTATCTGAGGTGAATTTGATACACTGCTTGTATAGACTATTACCAGCATTGTGACGAATTTATGAAAATTACATTTCTCTTTCTCTCTCTCTTTCATATCTTCAATAATTTATGATTTTTCTGACGATTGAGTATATAAAAATCTCTTCCATATCGTTAATAATGTGTGCCATATATTAATGGATTTGCTCTGAATGAGCGACTAGTTTTACGAGAAGCATGTGCTCTTGTTGATAAACATTCTTCATTTATACTACTGTTCATTGATACTTGCACACTTCATGTATTATTCATTAGCTGAAGATGTGGGCCAACGTGAGCAGCCAATGAAAATGAAAATTTACTGGTGCCAGTAAATTTCTTTTTCAATTGCTTCTATTAATTTCGTCATTAATTATCGTTTTAATTAATATTATCGTTTTGTTTTTGATTATTATTATTATTATCATCATCAATATTGTTATTATCATTATCATCATAATTTTTCTCACTATTGTCGATAGTGTTATTTTGAATGGATTAACATTAATTCTATTTGTATTGTATATTTCACAGTGTTAAATTGACAATTTCAAACTGATTGTAAACTTCTCCAATACCCCAATGTGGGTGACATGAGAATAAATTGTCATTGTCATTGTCATTGTCACTGGGCCCCCAGCTGAAGCTGATGTAGGTCAAATTCCCCGCATTGTGACGTCACAGTGATCCGCCTCGAGGGTTAAAGTCGCCTTTTTTTTCCTGCTGTGTAAACACGATCACATTTGCGCGCTTTAGAGGGTTCAACCCGCCTCGCGGCTTCAACCCGGCTTCAACCCTCGAGGCGGATCACTGTGTAAACACGGTAATTGTAGATCCAGTTGTAAATTTCATCGCGCTTCAGCTACGGTATTAAGCGTATAAGAAAATGCGCACTATGCGCGAACTCTATTGTGACGTAACAATCACACCCTAGGCACACTGTTTGCAGTGTATCAAAAATTCGTCAAGCACTGGATGCACAGTGCTGGTTTGACGATGTTTTTGCGACTTCTAATGCTAGGAAACCCTTTGCAGTGTAGGCTATATAATTTAAGAGTATAAGATAGTAAGAGTTTCTTGTTTGCTCTAGATGTCTGATGTGGTTAATAATAGTAATATTGACTGCCTAATTCAGGGCAATACGACTTGTCAAATATCACCCTCACCTTCGGTTCGGGCGATATATTTCGTATTGCCCAGAAGGCAGTCAATATTACTTAAATATTGGCAGACTGTTCTTGATATTTACAATTGAATTTCTTTTACCATTCTGCCCAAGTTTATCAACGGCGTGTGAATATAAATCGAAGTTTATAGTCAATTCGGAAACAAAGAAAAATAGAGGGAGGGAAAGAGAGACAGAAAAAATGTAACCATAATGAAGTGATTACAATGGGAAAAGAAAAAAAAATGAAAAAACGAAACAGAATTCAATTCAATTCAAGTTTTTTTCCCCATTTGGTTACAAAGAAAGAAACCCAATCAACATGTGCATATACAAAGATTGGAAAGAAACAATATGGTAAGGAAAAAAGGCCTATCAAGGTAATTATTGATTAGAATAACAACAATTTTAAGCTATATCAATATCAGAAAAACCGTACCGATACTAAATATTGATGTACATTGCATTTTGCTGTTTTAATAAGCTATTTTGATCATCCCTGCCGTAACCGAATTCTCATTTTTCTATCGTTCCAGAATAAGAAAAACGACGGGAACCGATCGAAGGATCTATTTAATTGATTTTAGTACAGTGTATGGTCTTGCTAATCTAAGAAAGGGATATTAATCCACTTACTGTCTGCCAGGTGATGTCCCAAAAATATATCATGAGTGAATGTTGAATCGTAAACTACACCGTCCAAAAACACATTACATTATTTGGATGATATTCTTGAAGCCCAAGTTGTTAATAATAATAATAATAATAACAATATTTATAAAGCGCAACATATCCATCTATAGAGATGCTCAAGGCGCATACAAATAATTTAAATCAATATTTAACACACTTAAGATTAAAGAAATATTAAATGTTTACTTGCATTAGATCATACAACTTCATGGTGCCAAGGTACATACAGTGTGGCACAGTGTGATTGTTTGTTTTGCATGCATTGTATAAAAAGAACATTGAAATTTAACAATATGCATTGATCATCAGGTGAGTTTTAAGCCCAGTTTTGAAAGTAGACAGAGTGTTGGCCGTCTGAATCGAGAAAGGTAACTTATTCCACAAAGAAGGAGCTGCTGATGCAAATGCTCTACCCCCCCTCCCAATTTCTTTTGGTACGTATTTCTTTAAGTCTAATATTATGTGATGAACGTAAACCAGAACGACCTGCAGAGTGGGGTGATAGAAGGGATGAAATATATTCTGGAGCTAGATCATTTAGTGCACGATAGGTTAAGAGTAGAATTTTATAGATCACACGCTGTTGAACAGGGAGCCAGTGCAGAGATTTCAAAATAGGAGGGATGATGATCTTCTGGTGTTAGTTACAAGGCGAGCAGCAGCATTCTGAACTTTTTGCAATCGGTTAATTTGGTTGCGGGTAGTCGAAAGAGTAATGAATTGCAATTATCAAGGTGCGAGGTAACAAAAGCATGTACTAACTGTTGGGTGGATTGAGGTGAGAGATATTGCCTAATTGCACAGATATTACGTAGATTACAATTGGCCAGTTTAACACAATTTGAAACATGGGTTTCAAGTGACATGGCAGAATCAAATATTACACCAAGATTCCTAGCTTGATGTACAGGAGATACATGGGCAGAACAAACTTGAACATGAGAAACCCTAATTTTACTGTGCTGTCTACTGTTGCCAAGCAAAATGAATTCTGTTTTTGCATCATTTAGTTTTGAGCGACTCTCAATCATCCAGTTCCTTACATTAGCTATACAGTTTTCAATTTTCTTCACATTTTCATCTATTCCTCATCTCTGTGGGTTTAACCATTTTGGTACAAATGACCTTTATCTGCCCATGCGCAGATTGTATCTATGAACTGGCTTATTAAACGTGGCCTTTTTAGCACCTCCCCTTTTCCGGCAGCGTAATTTTTTCCCAATTGAGTTCCGGACCCTAATATGAACTCAATTGCATACAGCCAATCAGAGCTCATCTTACGGATGCGAAAGAAAAGGTGCGAAGCTCTCTACACACAGACAGCGCCTTGTCTATGTCAGCATGATAACCATGGCACAGGTTTGCAAATGTTTCATTTGTGCTCGAGCATGTCTACCTTTAACAAATGTATTAAATATCTACGCCTCTAATAATATCAGCTAATGACTTATATTCAATTTGAATTACTGATGTTGTTTTGGCATATTACTAAACAATAATTTTAAGGCGACATTCATGGTTAACCATTTTTTTTCAATTTTCCATGTACTAACAAAACTTATTAACAAATATAATGTCACTTCAAAAGATAAAAAGCCTAAATTGTCTCTTAAGTCTTTCGTGTGTGGACGACACAGCGCGTTATCACTCAAATCGTTGCAAGGCTTTCTGACAGCGACTCTCGAAGGTTTGCGGTTCACTTTATATATTTTCCTTCGTTAAAGTTGTAGAGCGTATGCACCATTTTTCTTTATAGCGTATCCGATTGGTGGAAATGGGTTAAAAAGAGGCGGCATATTTCAATTACACACAAGTTGATTGACCGCCAAGTGAGCTTTTATAATACAGATTTGGGGGTCTATTATGCAATAACACTCAATTAACTGGAGGACTTAAAAAGGAAAGTTTAAAGCAAAGTAAGGGAGTTTTCAGAATATAGCCCCAAGTGTAGAGTTGTCAAAATACTCAAGAATAAGAAGCTCCTGTAATCCCGATATCATAAATACGTGTATTTACTGTGTATGTGTTCCTCTTTTCAATTTCCTGTTTTTCTGATATACATACAGAATCCGGGTGAAAAAATATTAATTGCGGATGAAAGGTATTATAGGACTCGATGGTCTGCCGCACGTGTATGATTACAAAAAAAATCTTAATAGAGAACATTCAATACGACATAAAGAAACAAAGCGTAATCTTTAAATACTGAAAGAAAGACTTGAGTCAAGAAGTTTGTTATGATATTTATTTTGAAAGAGATGTGAACAGTTCATAGGCAAAATGTTCGTCATTGTGATGTATGCCCCTTACAAGAATAAAATCAAATACTAAGATAAATAAACGACCATGGATTACTCAAGGTCTAATCAAATCAATATCTTCTCGAATTAGTTCGTTTATATAAGATATCACTTTGATCACCTACAAAATTAATGAAATTTTAATTAATATGACAAGTAGCGTAATAAATTGACTTCAATTTTTTTTCCGCAATAATACTTTTGTAATAAAATTGAAAATAACAAAAATAATAATCAATCATTATGGCAACCAATTAATGAGCTTTTAAGGGAAGAAAAAGGATACTTTAAATAATATTTAATTTACATTACCCCCCCCCCCTCCGGAAAATTACCCCATATGAAAATAACCCCCCCCCCCCCGAGGACATTTAAAACCAACTTATTATCAGACTGGACTTCCCCTTTAATGAATGGGAGGGGGGGGGGGGGGGGGGGTAGTTTTCCGGGGGGAATTTTCCGGGAATTGATTTTCCAGGGCGAAATCATCCTGATACAAAATTATATGCATGCACTTTATTTTAGTTGCATCAATTCAAATGCAATGATCCTCATCACTTGAAGATACTATGTCTCTATTGCAGCCAACATCAAATTCTGTAGAACTTTGCAGGAATTCTGAATATGTCATGTATGTCCTATCTGTGAAATTTAAACGTTAGCAGTGTCCTAATATTCAAATTATGCAAGGAAACCCGTTTACTTGCTAGACTTCACTGTCAGACACCATTGAGTGACTGACTGGCTTTTTCATCTTTGGTAATAACATACATCAAATGAGCTGTAAAGGGTACATGAGCATTTGTCTACATCAATAACTCACTTCTTGTGATGGCCAAAATTAAACTGATTGAATCTTTGCGCAGCATAAAACGTACGACCATTCGGTACAATGGTCTGAAAAATCAGACTATTACTTACTGGCTCTATAGCTCCTAAGTCGATTTGACAACTAATAGTCGTTATTTTTCCACTTAAAGACATTTTCAAGCCCCCTTTTTTTAGGGAAGTTCTAAATTAGTATTGTCTTTTAAATTCCGTTGGAATTTAACCTTTTCATTATTTTGTTTGGCCTGCAAATAGGACATAGTACCTTTATTGTTAGTTGGTGTTAGTGTCCTTTGAAATACTAGCACTATAACATTATCCTTTAGATTTTCCTGGAGGATAGTTGCAAGACTATGCTGTTCAGGGTTTGGTAGAAATCTTCCAGATTTATCTGCATGCCTATAAGGGCTCCATATGCACTTTCGGATTACCTTTACCATGAGGCTTTGAAAATTAATACAGTCAAACCTGCTTTAGTCTATAGTTACACGTACAATAACCAAGATGTAAAAAGTGTATCTTTATCCTGTACAGTGCATCTAAATAATACATATAGTTGTAACGTGAACATGTAAAACGAGGTCATGGACTGATATTATATAAATGTTGGCGATACTGCACCATGTCGTCAATAATTGGTAGACAATTATATTTTTCTTAGCTGTATTAGGCGTAAAACATAGCATGTTCAGGTTTTAAAGATCCGTCTCTCCTTGTAGCACTTGAATTGAACGTTGCCATGTGTACGTGTGTTTTGTTTTAGAATGAACATGTGTCTTTCGTTTGTTATGATGAAATATTATTATTATTATGGGTAATTTCTTGGCTGTGTGATGTACACAATCATGACTGATCTTTGTCAATGTGTTCCGGAAAACATCTTCAAACAATAAATTATTTCAAAGGAAATCAGATTTTAGGAAAGCTTTGGTATAATATAGGTCTAGTAATATTGATAAATCCAGATTAAGTGAAGCAATTTTATGCTCATTTACTGGTTAAGTGTTAATGTTTTCCTATACTACTGTACTTTGGAAAAACTACGTGTCTGTGACATTATTTTGCATCTAACATGATTTATTTAAGAAACTTTTTGCCAATTAATTACTTAATGCCCATTTTCGTCTCATTCCAAGCGCCAATTATCTCTAATTCTCTCTCTCTCTCTCTTTTTTTACACTGTACATAATCATTCTCACTTATTAATTGATTCATCTGTCAGTATCATATAGTACAGTCACAACCACAATTTAATGAAAGAAATCTACAAAATAAATGTATGCAGAGAAAATTGTATTACTAACAAAAATAAACAAATAATAACTGTACAAAAATATTCATATAATCAAAGACAAATCAAGTAATATCTTTCTTTTACAAAAATGAATAATTTTCATTTACAAACATAAGTACAAATAATGAAATACATATCTATGATTCATATACAACCCACTTGTGTAAGGCAATAGCAAAACCATGTCATGAAACTGGAAAATTTTATCCCCTTTTGACCAAATGTCCAAATCTGGACATTTTCAAATATTTACGAATATAAATAAATACAAATAATAAAAAACATATGACGATATACATACAATTGATTGAGTCAGCCAATAGCAAGACCATGTCTTGAAAACCGAACATTTTTATCCCTTTTTGACCAATCCAGAATTTGTTATCCCCTTTGACCAAATACAAAACCAGAATTGTTATCCCTTCGACCAAATGCCAAAATCTGGACATTTTCATACATTTACGAATATAAATAAATAAGTACAAAAAACAAAATACATATGAATAATACATTTACAATTTACTCTACTTGTGTGAGCCAATAGCCAAACCTGAAATATTTATCCCCTTTGACAAAATGCCAAACCGGAAATATTTATCCCCTTTGACTAAATGCCAAAACTGGAAATTTTTATCACCTTTGACCAAATGCCAAAACTGGAAATTTGTATCCCCTTTAAACGAATGCCAAACCTGAAATGTTTATCTCCTTTGACCAAAGTGCCAACATTTTAATTTTGATCCCCTCAGTGGCATATCTGAGTGGCATATCCAAACCTTGGCGTCAGGAGGGGCAAAACATTTCCAACTGTGATAAATATAACGGGGGAGGCGGAGGGGGATCACCCTTTTAAAATGAAACTGAGGAAGAAAGAGTTAGTCTGTTGACCAATATCATATTTACATTGTATGCGTTTATTCGCTTACAGTGATTCGTTACCCGCTTGCTACCAGGCTTTTCCTGGTTGGAAACCTATGAGGAGGGGCGAGTTGCCCCCTTGCCCCTCTTTCATATACACGCTAGTGAACATCTCCAACTCTTGTTGTCCCGGAAATGAGTAAGGATATACAGTGTATCACAATTGAAATGAAAGGGAATCATTTTTAGTTTTTTGTTTGTCTTATCTAAAGAGATATCTGTCATGAGGAAGGATGTCGATCCCAGACGAGCAGGAACTATAAGGTTCTAATTGCTTATATTTCACCTGATGTAAAGAGCAATTTTATAAATTTTTTTTGCTTTTATAGCTTTTCACTTTCTTTCTTTTTTCTGGGTAATCAGGAACATTCTTTTGGTTAAATCGTGACATTATCACTCATGGCGACCCAGTTCTGTTTGAAAAAAACTATTTAGAAATATGTGTATTGATTACATTAACGTTGTATGTACATTGTTATAATGGAAATTATAAGTGGCTGAATAAAAGAATAAATATGGAAATAATGTAGTGTAGTAATTCAATATTATTGATGCTTTTATTGACTTTTAATTAAAAAAAGAATCAAATTGATTTTAAAAAGGATCAGTGAATAAAAGAAACGGGGGTGATGAATATGAAGGCTGAATATTTTGTTTGTTCTTTATGTGTTCTCTGTGCATGCATGGGACTTTAAATTGTGTTTTTACATAGTTTCTGTGGTATTTATGAAAGGTTAAAGCATAGGATTGTAAAATCATTAATGTCCTATTGGAGCAGCTTTCTCAGTCAGAGTATAGACCTTTAAAGGGATCCGGTAACTTTGTCTCAGATTCTGAAACAAAATCCTGGATTTAGCTCATGATGCAATGATAATTATAAACCTTTATGTCAGTCAGGAACTCCGTGACTTTTACAAGCCGATCGCCTGTCTAATTATCAAGATATTTATGATTGGAATTACAAATTTTGAAAACCGTCTGCCAAACGGTTTTCATAACACTACAGTCTATTGGGGAAAATCGAGTATGGTAAAACCTATCACTCAAAGATTTTTACTTTTTTCAGGCACTTCTTGATCATTTTGAAGCGCAATTTTTTTAGGGCTCCAATATTACACCATATCACAGACACTGATAACACGTAAGACCATGCATCTCAGATTTAACATTGTTAAACGATCCCTTTAAGAAAGAAAAAATATATAATAATTTTACAAAAGGAATACTAGCACTCTATTTGAGTTGCTGTCTTGTTAGATATGAAATAGATAAAATTCGAAAATAATCTGACAAAAGTATGTCAAATACTTTACATCAAGCTATGGCGTCACAAATTCCTAATAGCAGCCCTCAAATATTACTCTCCGTGTACTTTTTTAAAGTAATATTCATGTAAATTAATTAAGATACTTAGTAAAAAAAAAGGGTGAAAAGAAAATCTTCATTTACTTTATTTACTTCATTTTGTTTATCAGAGTTGCTTTTTTGCATGTGCATGTAAATGCTACAGCATATTTTAAGCCCTAACCACACAGTCTAAGTTTATTGGAAGCCGTCGCTGCCTCAAACATGAGTGCGGTTGCAAAAGTATTTTTTAACAGCATTGCCTAACAAAAATGTAGAATGAAAAAGTCTCACCCATAATTGATGATAATGGTGTCATTTTACTCTACCCACTACAACAAAAATTAAGTCGAGAGTTTAAATTGTTTGCCCTAATACCAGCTATATTTATTAAATTTGCGAAATATCTATGTGTGTCAGTATACAAATGATGCACAGGTTTGAGTGCGTCGGTAGGGATTGTGTGCACAAGGTACCTTTGAATGGTTTTAGACCAAATTCAAAGGTACCGCGTGCACACAATTCCACCGACCCACGAATTAAACCTGTGCATCATCTGTTTTATAAGATACAAAATACAAAATTTTGTTATTTTACAGATTTACCGGATGCATGGCAAAATCATGCGTCCGGTAATTTTTTTTTTACCGGACGCATGATTTTTAACTAATCATGAAATTAAAAAAAAAAAAAAAATTGTCAGTGCACATTAAATTGTAATTTTTTACAGATTATAATTATCAAAAAACACGAAAAACAAATGATTTTCACCAACAAAAAATTATCAAAAAATCATTAAAAAAAAAAAATTATTGAAAAAAAAGAAAAAAAAAGAGAATTATTGAAAAAAAAAGGATATCGGTGGTATCGATCGCCGATATCGCGTGCATCCAGTAAAAATAATTACATGGTAATTGACCAAATCAGATTGCAGGGATTCTTCTACCCATCTTATAATAATTAATTGAGATCAAAACAGTAGCCATGCGAGTCGTTTCTAACTTCTAGAGCTCCTCTTGCTACCAAGAGTAATATAAATTATTAATGACACTCAATGGAAGAAAAAAAAGGTTTTCCATGAAAGTAAGACATAAGACAGGATTGTTGAAATCTTTCAACACTTAAATGTCAGGAATGGTATAAAGAGCTAATTCATGGCTTGATTATCTTTTATTTTACATCTAGCATTGAATTCACTACCTTAGCACCATTTTCCCTCATCTGATCAATGTTACCAAGTCCCTTTAAGGTCTCATTTTTGTAATGACTTTTTCTCGAGTTGCAGCGCATTCCGATCCAAAACCGAATTTTGAGATCGCGATAACTCCGGAGTTCTTTGACGACAAATTTTCTAATGGCAACAAAATCATTTTTAAAGAGAAGTTTCATTGATTTTTAACTTGACTGAATTAGGTATCTTTGCAATCGTAAAGTTATGCCTAGGTCACATTTTCTCTACGTCTATGATACGGCGGCTGTAGCCCCCCGAAATCGAGAGATACCTGCGACGGCCGCAGAGAATCTGCGGTGGCCTCAGGGTCACACTAGGGCGTATCCCCATCTTTACAGGCTGTACGGGTCGCCGTGGGATTATAACGTGGAGTTATAACTTTTTTCATTCTAGGTTCGCTGTAGCAATTATACAATTAAACACACCGTAGTCATGCCGTAGAGTAGTTCCACGGCGACCATACGTCTGGGGTACGGTGGCCTTGCGGCTACCTTGCGTCTGCCTTAATTATTTTGTCAAAAACCTACGGCCGTCGCAGGGACGCCTTAAGCCCCTATCACACCGAACTAGTTCTCACTACGTTCTGGAAAATGTTGCCAAACGGGCTTAAACTGTGTGCGAACGGAGTTGAACGTAGTTGCAACTGTTCACGATCTGTTTAAGAATTTCATGTACGGGCTCGGACTCAGACTCGGGGGGGGGGGGGGGGGGGGTGCTCTAGAACTCAAAATTTTCCTCGTCCTGCAATTAGACGGATTGACAACGTACGTAAAACGAGGAGGACGTACTACAAACGGACTGATTACCGTACTTCGATCCTACTTGGAACGCATTACAATGTGCTGTGGTTGAGCATTGATTAGCAGCAGTTTAAGCCCCCATCACACAAAACGAGTCTTCACTACGTTCTGGAACCGTCCTAGAAAATCGTAAACACGGGTTATGGTCGGGGTAGAATGTGTTAATAATGTCTTTAATACGATCCTAGATCGTTCATAAACAGTTCTCGATACGTCCATCTCGTCTGTACCCCGTTCACAGTGAGTTAATATCAAGTTCAGATCGGGTAAATTTGCCATTGCCACTATTAAAACAAGACTAATAAATAAATAAACATAAATATAGAAATGTATTTATCGTGGAATACGATTGTGCAAAATTCAGATGTTGATCATGTTAATACATAGTGTTGTATTATGTAGAATAAGTTTTACTTTCTTTGTCTCTTTTCCAGTTTCACCAAGTGCCATAAACATGAAACCAGAAACAACACCTGGTGCCACCTTACTACTTGGTAAATGAATAGGTTTATACATATTTCACAATTATCAGTGACTTGACTGATTAGTACCAAAAAATGAGCCCGTGAAATGATTCCTTGAGATTTTGTTTGTCTCTAAAGATATGCTGTGCCTTTGCATTTATATCCTAGGAGTTTCAACTCTTACTCTGCCGAGGTTACATATGTGAGAGTAACATTGTACAAAAAAGTGAATGAAACATTAGCAGTGCTAACAATGTGTTGTATTACCGGTCTATATATGTATTATGGGTTAATTGCCTTCAGAGGGGTAATAAGGGCAGATATTGACGCAACCGAGGTGACGCCTCGAGTGCAACGAGTGTTGAAATAAGAGACCTTGAAGTACTGTTGGAACGCAGCTTACTCCCGAAATAACTGCTGCTGAATGTTCTTTTGAGTAATTCCAACGAATCAGTTTCATCAATTTACCTCAAGTAAATCTCATCAATTTGTCTCAAGTAAATGAACCCATTTTCTTTTTCTAAATGACATGCTTAGCATCCTGCCTGGAATCGGTTTTCACGGGTACCTTTGGAACCCTGAACTTTCCCGCTATACCTCTGGACCAGACCGCTGACAGCCAAGAACGGTGTAGTGAATACAGTAACAACAGTAAGTCGACAATCAGTGATGTAGCATGGGTTAGCCTTTGAGGGGGGGGGGGGGCATCGATCGGCCTTACGTAGTGGATGGCCAATGGGAATTAATTAGGCATAGTAACAAGGCCATCGATGAGGGCCTGAAATGGAGTCATGGCATCCCTTTCTGTTACACCGTACTCCTGGAGCTACATCCCTGATCACATCACAGATAGTAGTTAGGGATATTTAATGAAATTTCTCATAATTAATCTTAATAATTTGAAGAAATTCTCAAAGCATGGGCATATAAGGCGAAGGAGGGGGTTGCAGCCCCTTGATAATGTTGAAAGGACTAATATTCGGACAGTGATGTGGTGTCTTTCTTGGTAGAGGTGGGTCAGATTCGTTTTTATATAGATGATGCATATCAACTTCTTTGCATTTTACTTCCCCTTCGTTTCCTGTTCCTTCATTTTCTAGTTTCCTCCTTTCTTTGTCTCCCTTTTTTCTCATTCGATTAGGTAAATTAGTCACTTAAAGTCATACACAAACATATGTATTTATTGTAGCCCCCCTACCAAGAGCTAGACGGACATGTCGTGGGGATCTCTTGTCGGCAGCTGTCTGGGATGATCCCGTGTTCCAAGACTGCTATGTGGGAGAAGATACTAAGGAGGTTTTGGACAACATTGCAAGGGTAAGAAATTAAGTTATTATATATTTCGTATACTCTTTCGTAATAGTAGTAGTAGCAGGCACGTAGCCACGGGGGGGGGGGGGGGCACGGGGGGGGGGGGGGCACGTGCCCCCCCTAAATTTTCAGGATCGGTTGCATTTTTTTAGACCCCTTTTTTTGACCTCGATCGATTACATGTATGTGCCCCCCCAAACATCAAACTCTGGCTACGTGCCTGAGTAGTAGTAGTAGTAGTAGTAGTGGAAGTAAATGAAGCAGAAGATGAGGAAGAAAAAAGAGGTATAAGGAGGAGGTGGAGAAGGAGGAGGAGAAGAAGAAGAAGAAGAAGAGAGAGAAAGAGAGAGAGAGAGGGGAATGGAGTGAAAGGGCATTAATGCGGCTTAAAAAAATGTTGCACTGTATGCCTTTTGCGTGCGTCATCAAAGCCCCAACGAATAATTATCATTTTCATCATTGTTCATCAGCACACTTACGCAAATGTACTCCACGGACAGGGGGGGGGGGGGGGGGCAATTAGCCGGTCGTTCCCCTAGTCCTGTGTCCAACTGGTGGCAAACCTTTTTAAGTACACATCAAGAATTATTGGTCTCTCCGATTCTATTTTCGGAATTTAGCCTCTTGCAAGATATGACTCCGTTTCTGGGTGAAAATGCTTCTCTCCAATTACAGGCAGTTGTGACAACAGAGAATGTGACCGAATATTCTAACGACGTTGCTGAAGCGACCGCGAATGTCGCCGATATCAACGCGGAAGGTCTCCGAGCCATCTCCGATGCTCTGGAGAAAATCGTCAACGCCGGGAACTCATCGACAGAGGTAGTAACACAGATTTTCCGTGATCCGACAAAATATTTGCTGGCGACATCAAATATTTTTGATTTAGGGCTTGTATAGGTTACGATTAGAATTAGATTAGGTTAATGGTTATAGGATAAGGGTAAGATAGGTTTTGGTTTGGATCCATGGTTCAATTTAGGAATTTGATTATTAACTGTCAATCTATTGTCGCTTGAAAACTATCTTTACAAGTTATTATCATGAATTAGTTCAGTCATGACACATTACACATTTTACGGTTTTAATGTGTATACTTCTGACGCTGAACTCAGTACCAGAGAGGTGTACTTGCAGAGTTAGCTTCCCGGCAAATGCCTCTTTCTGATTGCGAAAACCATGTGAAAGCCATTCTTACGACTTTGTCCACCAATTTATAATTTTATATTGTGTTTTGCGACACAACCCACCCCCTACAAAAGTAGTATTTAATGGATGTCCAATGCACTTGAATATTTTAAGATAAATACTGTGAGAATTTCCAATCAGAGCTAGTAACCTTTGGTGAGGTATTTATAATAATTAATTTCGGGTCAGGAAAAACCAATCAATTAACTGTTTTCTATCAGGTCACCAACAACACCTTCCGGATCGTCGACAATGCTCTCGGTGCTCCAGAGGAGGAGTTCGTTTACGTCGTCGAGTTCCAAACCTCGACGAGGATTCTCGATTTCTTGGAGCAACAGATCACCCTCTTCCAGACCCAGGGCGACGGAAACAACCTCACCATCGTCGGAAGGAGCGTAGCTGTAGTGGCCCTCCAGATCCCAAAGGCCAGTCTGTTGGAAGGTTTCGGGTTCGCTACCCTGGCATCGCCGGACGGTGAAGAGAAAAGCAACGTGATCAACGAGCTGAATGACAATAAAAGGATGGTTTACTTCTATCCGGACAACATCCCGATGACAACAATCGATGCAACCATTGTTTTGTCACCAGACATTATTGGACTTTTGCCTCCATATTTATTAGGTGCAATACACTACATGTTACCAACCCAAACATTACATACAATTAAATGAAACCGTCACCAAACTAGAATGTAAACTACAATCATAAACTTTAAATTATGTTTCCTTCAATTCGATACAATGAACATTAATGAAATCTATTTGCAATCATTCAAAAAACATGAGGCTTAGGTGGTAAGCGAGCAGTTGTTTTCAAAGCGTGAATCCATTTAGCAACACACGTTCCTGTATGTTAACTTGTGTATTGATAATTAATAGTGATATTGTCAGGTCTACTGCCTAAACAACGACAACAATAACAACAACAGCAGCGATAACAACATACATCGAACTATGGTGAAATTAAGAGAACTTTATATGAGACCAAAAAAGTTAAATCAATCAGTAATTTTAATATGTGAGAAAATGGGAATAGCGTATCACTATTTGACCAAGATAAAAACTCACCAGTTAGAATAACGCGTACACCCCTTCTTGAAAGTCTCTGAAAAGCAATTCTTCTACCATCTTCTCTACCATTCAGAAAATGGAACTGTTCCAGTGACTTTCTTCATATTCCAGACCAGTAAGCTCTTCTTAAGTCCAGACCAAGAATACGATCTCGGCTGTGGTCGTCGACTTGCGGTCGGCACCCGGGTCATATCAGCGACCGTGGAGGGTGCGGTCATTCAAGGTTTGCCGCAGGGTGGTGAAGTGGAGACAACCTTCCTTGAACTGAATGTGAGTTCGTTTGATTCATTAAAAAGAGCAGCGGAAAAACTGCGTGCCTTAATCAATCTGAAATGATTTATTCACTCTCAACAGGTCATTTGTATACCTGAATTTTATGAGATTCATTTATGAACTACTATCTACAATTTCTCTTTCAAATATAAAACGCAAAGGGCTACGATATTACGCTAATGCAAGTTACGCACGGGGCGTCATTAGGGACTTTTAGATTTGCGTGGACTGATACGTGGTACTTCCATTCACGGCAGTGCTTTAACAGGACGTCGATCGTAGCATAGACCTATTGTCTTCGTGCGAATCTAAAAGTCCCTACTACCTGCACTATTACCCCCGTGCGTCAGGCAAATGACACCTTTTGTGCAACAGGTATTATGCCCATTGCACACATGGCATCATTTCCTTAATACCCCCTTCACATACACGGATTTTTCTTACGAATCCTTACGGATCGCATATATTCACGGATCTTTCACGGATCCTTGCGATTTGGCCACTTTTACGACCGATTTAAGATTTGTTACGAGCTTTTACAAGCTATTTATGGTTTATTACGGATTATTACGAGGTATCACGATGTATTTACGGCGAAGTTACACGATTTGTTACGAGATGCACGGATATTTAAGAGCAACGTACGTTTTAGTTACGACCTGTTTACATGTTGTAACGAATAGTTACGAGTTAGTTACGAGTTTTTATGAGTCCCTACGATTTTAGCCAAAAAATAACAAGTGAAAATTAAGTGTTCGAATTTGCAGCTTTTATACCTTTCCCCAAATCGTAAACAATACGTAAGAATACGTAAAGTATACGTATCTATTCGTAAAAACTCGTAACTACACGTAAAGTATTACCAGTACTTGGAAAAATCTTTGAAAAAATAGTAAATAGTCGGTTAATGGATTTCTTAGATGTGAACAATGTGCTGCAGCAACATCAGTATGGCTTCCGGAAGAAATACAGTACAAAGTTATCTGTTGTTAATTTGTCAAATGCATTATTGAAATCAATAGATGAGGGAAAACTAACTATTGGTGTGTTCATTGATTTTCAGAAGGCATTTGATACTATAAACCATGACATTCTAATTAGTAAATTATCTCATTACGGAATACGTGGCATTGCGCTCCAGTGGTTCGCAGATTACCTCAGCAATAGATTTCAGTTTGTGAAATACCGGGAAACAATGTCTCAATATTTTAAAACATCATGCGGTGTTCCACAGGGATCTGTTCTAGGCCCAACTCTTTTTCTCATTTATATAAATGATTTGCCAAACTCTACACAATTTTTCAACTTCAGGTTATTTGCTGATGATTCAAACTTGTTCCATACCTTTAAGACTGGTCAGAAAGATATTGATATGAATGAGGTGAATACGGATTTGAATAAGGTCCAGCAGTGGTGTTATGCCAACAAAGTCACAATTAATCTAAGCAAATCAAATTATATGATAATAAAGGGCAAAAGGAGATCTGTCCAAGTAAAAGGTGCTCTTGAAATATCTGGATCTAAATTACTTGAAGTAGATAAGGCAACTTTTGTAGGACTACAAATTGATAAGCATCTCACATGGATTGAACATATAAAAATGGTAAATCGAAATATTCGTTCAAAAGTCGGAATTTTGTTCAGAATAAGGCATTATGTCCCACAGAACATTTTAGTGCTATTATACAAAGCGTTAATCCAGCCACATATTTTGTATGGAATTGAAGTATGGGGAACCACATACAAAACCAACTTGAATTGTATTTTCCTTACCCAGAAAATGGCAATGAGAGCGATAACTTTTAGCCCAAGAGGTACCCATTCGGAACCCTTGTTCCAAAAGATAAAAGTTTTAAATATTTACAACCTTCATTTCCTATCCGTCTCAACCTTCATCTATGACTTATTAAATGGCAATCTTCCTCACTCCTTAATTGAATACTGTCAGGTAATAGAGCACAGATATGGCACAAGGGGCAAAGAACAAGGACAACTATATCTGCCTAAATGCAAAACCACACAAGGTCAATTTTCAATATCATTTATGGGCGTGAAAATATGGAATAGTATACCATACGATTTAAGAGGAATACGATCTAAAAATGCTTTTCGGAAGAGGTTAACGAAACATCTAAATACTTTGAGTTAAACAAAAGTTAAAACTTCTTAAAATGGCAAAAATAAATCTCAGATTAGAGAATTTCTAAAAAGATCACTAGATAATGATATATTTTTTATTTACTGTATGTTTGGTATTGATACGGAAGTCGACACACATTAGACTTCCATGTATATTAAGTAAGGAATATTTATAAAGGACTATTCTATTTCTTTGTTTACTTATATAATTTATGTTACATGTATATAATGTAGTATAGTAAAAAAAAAAAAAAAAAAAAAAAATAGTTTTAAAATTCTTGCCAAAGACAGGGAACCAGACTCGACTAGCACTTGTGCTAACTTCTGGTACCCCCTTTAACAACAAAAGTGTACACATAATATTTTATTCCATTTGTATACGACATACTTTGTAAAACAATATTTATACTATTCATGTGTAATGTTATCGATCTTGTGTTATATTGTTATATTTTATGTAATCATGCTTGATACATTGTGTTTTACTTGTTATTACTTTTGTTGTTAATAAACTCAAACTCAAACTCAAACTCAAACTCAAAGTGCTCGTAATAATTCGTAACAATCCGTAAAGCCATCGTAACACGACCCGAATGAAATCGTAAACAACACGTAAGCACCCGTAATAATCCGTAAAAATTACGTAAACTTACCGTAACAAATCGTTAACAAAAATTGTTACGAGTCATTTACAGATTCTTGCGAGCACTTTACAGATGGTTACATGTTGTTGCGAGCGGTTCACGATACTTACGAATTGTTACGAGCTATTTACGAGTTATTTACGGAAAAATCAATCCGTGGACAATCGTAAGAAGATTTTTGACATGTCACCAAATTTGCGTCTCCTTTCACGGATCCTTAAGAGTGTCTGCGAGTTGTTGCGAGTTGTGACTACTTCTTTACGGATACCAGCGAGTTATTTAAGGATGCTTGCGATTGACTACGAGTTGGCGATCCGTAAGGACTCGTAAGAAAAATCCGTGTATGTGAAGGGGGTATAACGTAACAATTAATCGGGCCTATGTAAGCAATTTGAACATACGACATGCAGTCATTGCACATTTGTACTGCTCATTTTAAATAACACTCTCTCTTTGTACGATGTCATGTTCACATGGCGGCCCGTTCAAGGCCGCGCACTATTCGCTGACGACTCGTATGTAACGGGTTTACTGCCCTGTCCACACGAAGCCATATATATATGAAAAGCCTCGATTATTATTGCATTATAGGCCCCTAGAAACAGAGCGTCAAATTTCAAACAAAGTCAAAATTTGACTCTGAGCTGAACACCCGCTGATCATGAGCCAGATCTTACTTTTTTTTATTCATGCGCCTATTGTCAACCTGAAATATATGGAACTAATCAGTGACAGCACGTTGCTTGATAGTGGATTTAGGGAACCTTACTCCATACAGAAACCCAATAACAAACAGCGCCCTCCCCCAACAAAAAATATTAAAAAAATTACTGTATCTTTGTTCAACATGTTACCCCCTTATTTTTTTGTTGGATCGATCCGCCTTTGGATTGTGTGTCTGCTTCGTCCTGCTCCATACAGGTGAATCGAGACAGTGTGGCGGTGGATAACAGGACGTGTGTGTTCTGGGATAAAATTGATCAAGGAGGTCGATGGTCGTCAGAAGGATGTCGACGAGAAGACAACCCCGACATCAATAGGATACGATGTCTTTGTGATCACCTGACAAGCTTTGCCGTCTTAATGGTACATTATTATTTCTTTTCATGTCATTTAATTTCATTAAAAAAAACACACATGCTAAATAGTTGGAAAAAATAGCTATCTTCGTAGAAGTGTCACCGTGGAATACTTCTCGGTACTAGAACCGCTACCGTATATTATACCTTGAATCGCGGTTATTACTATCCATGTTACTGTTGTTCATCTCTCTGCCATGAATGGACTTGCAGGGTTTAGATTTCAGGGTCATTACAACGGTAAAGAATTGAACAGTATCACCACCAGAGTGTGATGTAGGATCTTAAAGCACGTCTGCACTAGTTTGGCCACGGAGGATTATACCACCCAGCATGGTCACTGAACTGACAGGTGGTTATCTCTTCAACTCAGCTCTCAATTAACCTAAGAAAAAGAGGATCATGGGGGACCGACGGGCACCGCCCAGGCATTGTTTTCTATATAGAGGGAGCAAGTATCTACAAATAGTGCAGTGGGGCTTTAAGACATGTCGAAAACAGAGGCGGCGTAGCCAAATTGTTTAAACATTTGACTAGTGATACGAAGGTCGTGGGTTCGAGCCATCGTGCGGCACTATTGTTCTTTTGCAATTTAGACATAAATCTTTATTTGCCACTCTTCACCCAGGTGTTAAATGGGTATTGGTATGGGAAGGAATTCCTTGAGTGCACCGGAATTGACAGGCCTCGCCTAGTTCGAGTTGGGGTAATATTGGAGTGGCTTGGATAATGTACGTAGTAGATGTGAGCGCTGTAAGATATTCAATATTACATGGATCATTCATTTGGTGTACCCGTAAACATGTATTCAAATGTTAAAGTGATTAAATGTGTGTGTGTCTCTCTCTCCCTCTCTCCCTCTCTTGCAATGCTTCATTCGTTATTTGTAGGATGTATCAGGAGATGTGGGCCTCTACGTTTTAGATGTGTTAAGTATGATCGGCTGTATCATCTCCATCATATGCCTAGTGATTACACTTGTTACCTAACTGAGCATGAAGTAAGTGATCTTTCCTAATATTCCCTCTGACTCATCAAACGTCAATATTTTACATACTTGTGTATTCTTTGACTAACAATTTGGAAATCCTGAGAACAGCTTTAACCCGGGTTTGAAGCGGTATTTTGAAACATATTCTTTAAATCAAAGTATTATTTTTATCAAATATAATATTTCAAAGATTATTTAACCGATCTGTCGTCATGTGAATGGATAGGAATGGATAAAGCTATAGCAAAAGATAGGCCTACTATTGCTCAGGAAATGACGATACTTTTAATATTTGGAATAAGTTACTCATTGAATTACTTTCATATGAGATAATAAATTGTGATCGATTTTTATTAATAGCAATATTATCGTAAGCAAAAATGATGGTTATTCTGCAAACTCAATTTGGCAGGAATTGACAAAACTACAAGATTTCAAGTTGTATATGATATTTTGCGACTTTAAAATGTTACATTTGTAGGTCATATGCCAGAAGAACAATTTATATGGGTGTAAGTCTGCGTTAATTGAATTTGACATCACTTTTCAAGCTTGATAATTATTATCTTTCGCTTGTGAAACTTTTCGGAACTGGACAATATTCTGAAGCAGCTCCCTGAAATGTATGCTAAAATCATGTTGAATTGTTCCCAATACCCAAAGCTTTAGATGTTTTTCTTTTCGACATTACAATCTGGACATTACGAGAGCGGACCCCCGAAAGGTAACATTCACGAGGTAGATGTTCTTTTTAGGGACCATGCTGCCATCATGTCGGCCCGTATCATTCTACAAACTGTAAACGAATATTGATAATCAAATTTAATCACCCTTTTTAATATAAACAGAAAACTACGCTCGAAGCAACCTCAGCGGATCCTGATTAACCTTTGCTTCGCGCTCCTCGGGCTCTATCTCATGTTCGTCATCGGTATCGACCGCCGTTACCCGACTGCGGGTTGCGTGGTGGTCGGTTTTCTCATCCATTTCTTTCTGCTGTCGTCGATATCGTGGATGTTAGTGGAAGCTATCAATATGTACCTCCTCTTCGTCAAGGTCCTAGCCACCACCGTGTCTTATTTTATGCGTAAGGCCGCGCTTTTTGCTTATGGTGAGTGTCTTGGTCTACTAAGAAAATAATGTGGGGGTGTCGTGGTATAGAGAGTTGTTTACTTGACTCGCAATCCTAGGGTTAGGGGTTCAAGACCGATCCCAGCATTATGGTCCTTTGGCAAGACATTAATCAACACTTGCCACTCTTCACCCAGGTGTAAATGGGTACCTGGCAATTGCTTGGGGATACTAAGTTAATAATTGCACGACCTTCATGAAGAACAGCATTGAGGCTGATGAAAATGTCCTGTTTAAACAAAATTATTATCATTATTATCAGATTTTTAAAGGACATGTAAACTAGTGGTTACTTCCCCAGCGCAAACGATAGGAAAAAACTGGAAAATAAAGTTAACATTCAGGCAGCGGGAAGTCAATCTTCCTGAGAAAATTAGACCCTGTCACCTATATTGATTTGTTGACATCTTTAAGTTTTTCCGATATTATATTTTTGTTTACAGGTTTGCCTCTTCTCGTGTGTATCGTAACAGTAGCATTTGATAGCTCCCTCTACTTGGGAGACGGGACTTAGTAAGTTAGATATTTAAATTTTCTCATAAATCGTCATCTTGTTTTAAAGGCATAATAATATTTTTGAAAACTGACGTTGAAGGTATCCAATTTCGCCATTTTGTATTATTCATGGAAAATGTGTCGGCCCGTGTAGTTTCATTGTATGTGCAATTATTGATGAGTTGTTTTAATTTTGAAAACCTATGTCGACAAGGTCGTAATTTCGCGTCTTTTCATGGAAACTGTATAGGCCCTTTGAGCATGTACTTATTTCAAAGTAATAATGAATTGTGATTTATTTGCTTCTTGTTGAGTTATCACTATCGCTATCATTTTATATAAATTATTGTTATTATTATCAATCTTATAATTCGTCAATATTTTGTTGAAGAGAATAACACCGTGATGAGATCGCCTCTCTGTTCTCAAACTTAAGTATGGTGTGTTTTTCTCTCTTTGCTTAACAGTTGCTTTGTCAAGCCGGGTCCAGCCCTGTATTACGGCGTCTTACTCATCGTCGCTCTCTTACTTGCCGCCAACTTCACCATCTTTGGTATCGTCATGCAACGCTTGTCATGCCGCAAATCCGTCGCTGACAACAAGACCAATCAAGCCAGCCGCGGTGAGATGTGGCGACGGGTCCAGAACGCCGTCGCCATCTCTGTCTTGCTCGGTCTGACATGGTTGTTCGGTTTCCTCGCCATTGGTGGTGCCCGTGTTGTCTTCAACATCCTCTTCCTCGTCTTAAACTCCCTCCAGGGTTTCCTCGTCTTTTTCATGTTCTGCGTCCGGCAGAAGGAGGTCCGTGAGCAGTGGGTGCGATGGATGCACTGCAACTTTACCGAGGTCAAGCCCGGTCAGCGTCGCAGCGACGATTTCGTCAAGGCTAAGTACAAGAAGACTGGGTCGCAGGATAGTCGAACGTCCTTGGCGACTTCGAGCAGTCAAGGTATCCAACTGTCAAGTAGAGGGACAGTCAGCACCGACACCACATTGTGACTTCCAGGAAAGTAATACATTTGACATGAATAGATTGCTAGACCAGCTGACCAGTGAAAAACACGAGAATAAAATGGGATTGATAGCATTTTTTAGTAATATCCTTATATGAGCTTTTTTAAATTCTATAATTATATTATTAGTGATTAATGTTATTTAATCCTACAATGTTGTTTATCGAAAGCGAAAAATAATGTATAGTTAAAAAACGTAATTCTCATTTAATCCTATATCTTTGTTAGGTCTATGATTCAGCCAAAAGATTAAAATTAATCTAAATGCTTACATGAACTTTAACAAACATGAATCTTGTCAGAAACTTAACCGCTATAAATTTCATTTATTTTGTTGCTTCAACGATTGGAATTTTGTATTGTGCATAGAGACTAATAAGATTAATGAAAAAATATATCCTGCTCTAGCGCTAACCAAGAAAAGAAAGCAAGTTACATCAGCGATAGTCTGCTGGTTTCAGTGTAGTTTATAGAATTGTCAAAGCTAATTACCGTGTTTTAGCTATCTTTGAATCGTTGAGTGTCTATATAGGACACTATATGACGTGTATTGTGCTGCGCTGATATTGATGAGCTAATACATTTACGTTTGCAGTTTGAAGTTTGAAGTTTTTTTTTCTTCATACAAGCGTATAAGCGTAGATTTCACATTACAAAAATTAAAGATTTCAAACGAAGTAAAATGTACGGAAAATAGGTAGTACAAAGTTTCGAAATATATAGATGTGACAGGCAAGGTAAAACAATGTAAAATGTGGGGAGCATAAATAAAAAGCATAGCTTGTATGCGAATAGGCTCCCCTACTGATTATTAAAAAACACAATATAGTAGGTCAGAATTTAAAAGGTATTATAGGAGGCGAAAACGGAGTAGTATAGTATGAGATTCTGGAAACGTACAAGGAGAGTGAACTTGAGAAGAAAAGAAAAATAGAATAAGGAAATATTATAATGGTGATAAGTATGAGAATGTGAAGAAGGGAAGAAAGGAGAAGAAGAGGAAGACGAGAAAGAAGTGGAAGAAGAAGTGACAGAAAAAGAAGAAGAAGAAGAAGAAAAAGAAGAAGAAGAAGAAGAAGAAGAAGAAGAGAAAGCAAATTGATGAAATCAATGACATTGTAAAATAATAAAAGTCTGTATAACTACCTGTACGATCCAGCGCGTCATCAACATTAATATTATACATACTTACTCAAAAGGAAACACCTGAGCTTTCGTTGAAAAGAATTAATGGAGGGGCTTTCATCTAGTTCGTTAATCAGGATATAAATTTGAATGTGGAACTATTTATCGTAGAAAAGCTTCATGTATCTTAATTTTCAGTTTTGTGGTATTTGAATATAATTTGCAATTCATAGTTCATACATTATTGCATGAGGGAAGAGAACATGAATGAATTTTAGGCTGATGTCGAATATTAATCAGGCTCACAGGTATTTCGTCCTTTCAAAGACTGGTATGTTTGCAGCTGTGAACAAGTATGAATGTTTATTGATGAAAGTTATAAGAGAATATTTTGGTAAAGGGAAAAGTACTCTTATTATAGCCAAACATCTGTTTGCTCAGTTACTAACAAAGAGTTGACCATCTCTCTCTTTTCTAGGACTACAATTCGAGACAGCACCATCTCGTGTTATAAGAAACAAAATTTGATAGCTCAGAACTTCAGGACTGGTTTGAAGACCAATATAATAAAATGACCTTCAAATGAGGAGGTCTAGTCTCCATACCTTTGTGTTTAAATCAGTCATTAACAAGGAGTATCGATAGCTATCGGAGCAATTTAAACCGTAATGCCAGGACTCACTTTATAATCTTTAAAATTCTCTTTAGAGACAGAGGCAGAGAGTGAGAGAGAGAGAGAAAAAGAGAGAGAGAGAGAAAGAGAGAGAGAGAGAGAGAGAAAGAGAGAAAACAAAGAAAGGCAGAGAGAATGAGAGAGAGAGGAAAAAGTGAAAGATAGGAAGAGGGATCCAAAGAGGGAGGTAAAAGCAACATGAGGAGGGAAAAAAAATGGGAGAAAAGGCAGAAGAAGAAATAGAAACAGAAGAAGAAGAAGAAGAATATTAATGGTAATTATAATTTGGAAATGTCAAAAAGATTTGTAAACAATTCCTTTAAATACAAAAATTAAGGTAGAAAAATAATAGCAAACTGCTCAACAATAAAGACTTCTTTGACCTGATCAAAAAGACGATTAAGAAAACAATACGAGAGGAAATGCAAGAACTAAAACAAGAATTCGCCAAACTCTCGAAGCAAGTAGAGTCAAACGAGACAAATATTGTCTCACTTCAGATCGAGACAGAACGTAAAAACCAAAAAATAAACGATCTTGAAAAACGACTCAAAACACAGGAAGACTCAACAAACAGACTACAAAACAAGTGCAACGACGCCGAGCAGTACTCGAGGAGAAATTGTATACGAGTTTTTGGAGTCCCCGAAAGCACAGGAGAACAGACCGACAACGTCATCATGAACATTGCCAAGGAGAAGCTAGGAGTGGAGCTACAACTAAAGGACCTAGACCGAAGCCACCGGATCGGGGCGATCCGGAGACCAGACCCTCAGGGCAGAGGAGCCTCAGTACACCAGCAGAGACTACCAGCGACACCGACCTCGACTCCGGGTGGACCGGAGAACACAGCCGCATCGACACCGACATCGTGGGCCGCCGTGGCGGATAGGGCGACGCGGAGGTCGGAACAGGTTCACCACCGACCGATCATCGTCAAATTTGCTACCTACCGCGCGAAGCAGACACTGATGGCGGTTAGACGGCGGCTCAAAAACTCTGGGATTACCATAGCGGAGGACCTGACCTCCCATAACTACGAAATACTCAAGGAGGCAAGATCGTCACCAAGAGTATCCGCAGCTTGGTCGTCAGATGGCCGCATCCTGGTAGCACTCCCTGCGACAAACGGCAAATCGGTCAGGAAAGTTATCGGTACCATAGAAGAGGCAAGAAAATTAAGGTAACCACATTATACATGAATAGAACGTGAAGAAAAACTCACATAGACTGATAGACAGCTAGAGAGAGAAAGAGAAAGTAAGATGACAGAACTATAATATTTCCCTGGGAGGTTCCCGACCCTCTCAATAGACATTTTTTTACTTTGAACTTGTATTATTGAACTCAGTATTCCCTAAGAGGGGATTTAATTTGTGATTTTGTGATTTTTGTGATTGTAACTTGTTTGACTTATCTGGGTGAGTGTGTATGAAGTGTGTGAACTGTGCTGATTCTTTATCCTCTGCTCAAACATTCATCTGTACGCAATGTATTTCAAGTATATTACCTTTTAATCATTTTCTTAGTGACAATGATTTTTATTGGAATGTATTTAGTTTCTTTCAATTGAATCAAAATATTAATATTGAAAGACTCCAAAATTTGAAAATAAATCCATTTGTTATGAATAAAGAACTCAAATTCAGTGAAACACCATTTTTGGATAATGATTGTGATGTAACTAAACTCAAATGTGATTATATGTTTTGTGAAGATTTTGGAAAAAAATATAGCTTATGTTCACCATCTTTGTCTTTAATACATATAAATGCAAGAAGTTTAAAAAAGAATTTTGATGATTTTCAGTTACTACTCAGTTCAGTGAAATTTGATTTTGATATTATTGCTGTTTCTGAGACATGGTTCCACCCAAATCTTGATCTTGATATATATTCTATGCGGGGGTATTCCTTGATACAACAATGTAGAGACAATAAAAACGGTGGGGGAGTTGCAATTTATGTTAAGCACAATATCCAGTATAAAATTCGCAATGATTTGACATGCATTACACCTGATTATGAAATTGTATCAATTGAAACAAATGAACCTTTAAAAAAATCTATTGTAATTACTTGTATTTATCGCCCACCAAGCTCTGATATACCATGTTTTATAGAAAAGATGAACTCTGTTTTAGAATTATTGGATAGTGAACGAAAAGAAATATATATTATGGGCGACTTTAATATTGATTTATTAAATTGTGCTTCTCATGATAAAACAAATGATTTTTTAGAAAAAATGTTTTCATTTTATATGCTTCCACTAATTTCGAAACTTACTCGAGTATCTACAAAAACTGCAACACTTATTGATAACATTTTTACAAATACTTTAAATGATAATGTACATTCAGGTTTGTTATACTCCGACTTTTCTGACCATTTTCCTGTGTATTGTATTAATGTTTGTAAAAATAATAAAGATAATCAGTATAGACATCGTTCTGAATTTGCTAGTATGAAAAAAAGAAAAATTACAAAAGACGGGATATCTCGATTGAAGAATGAGTTGAAAAAAATAGATTGGTCAAATATGTATAATGTTGATAATGTGAATTATTGTTATAATAAGTTTATATGTAAATTCTCATTATTGTACGATGATTGTTTTCCATTGTTACCCATTTTTGAAAAGAAAAAGATGTGCAAATTCAAGCAACCATGGATGAGTAAAGAACTTTTGATATCAGTACGAAAGAAACAAAAATTACATCAACAGTTCTTGAAACAACGAAATGATAATAATAGAACTAAGTATACTATCTATAAAAATAAATTAACTTCTTTATTACGAACAGCTAAGAAACAGTACTATTATAAAATGTTTGCTAAGTATAAACATGATTGCAAGAAAACATGGTCACAAGTTAATGTGTTACTAGGAAAGAGCAAGAAGAATGAATTGCCGTGTAATATGTATTTCGAAAATATTAGTTACAATAATAGAAAAGAGATTGTTGAATGTTTCAATTCATACTTTGTTAATGTAGGGAGTAATCTAGCTCGTGGCATTCCTGTTGTAGATACTTCATTTATTGATTATTTAAAAAAACATAATGACTTTACATTGTTTTTAAAACCTACTACAGTATTTGAAATAATTGAACTTTGTAAAACATTGAAACCATATAAAGCAAGTGGCCCAGATGGTATTTCTCCCAGAGTAGTAACAGAATGTATACACTTTATTGTTGATCCATTATGTGATATATTTAATAAATCAATTTCTTCTGGAGTATTCCCCGACAGTTTGAAATTAGCTGAAATTATACCCATTTATAAGAAAAATGAAAAAGAAAATATACAAAATTATAGACCAATTGCTCTTTTATCAATTTTTTCAAAATTATTTGAAAAAATCCTGCACAAAAGAATTTATGAGTTTTTGGTTAAAAACAATTTATTGATTAATGAGCAATTTGGATTTAGGAAGACTTATTCTACATGTTTAGGAGCACTTCATTTAACAGATTATGTAATTAAGAATATGGATAAGGGTAATTATTCGTTGGGTGTGTTTATGGATTTGTCAAAAGCGTTCGACACCATTGACCACCATATACTGCTCAAAAAATTAAATTATTATGGTATTCGCGGCCTTCCATTGAAATTAATTGAAAACTATTTGAGTGATAGAAAGCAGTATGTGGTGGTTGACGGTGTCTGTTCGACTAAAAGGGATGTAATATGTGGTGTTCCTCAAGGATCAGTTCTAGGGCCCCTTTTGTTTTTAATTTATATAAATGATATTAAACAATCTTCAAATGTATTAAATTTTACACTTTTTGCAGATGATACTTCAGTTATTACATCACACAGTAGTGTATTTACTTTGGTTGATATTATGAATAATGAATTGATAAAATTGGATAATTGGTTTAAATGTAATAAATTATTTCTCAATTATGATAAAACAAATTATGTAATATTTCATTCTCGAAATCGGAAGATCCCTAGTGATTTATTGCCTATACAAATTGATGTAAATATTATAAAAAGGAAAGAATGTGTTCAGTTTCTTGGTATTATGATTGATGAATCACTTAATTGGAAACCTCATATTGATTGCATTTCGTTGAAATTATCTCGAAGTATTGGAGTTTTGTCAAAGCTAAAGCATGTTTTACCATCAAATATTTTGCTAATGTTGTATAATAGTATGATTTTTCCACATGTAAATTATTGTAATATTATTTGGGGAAATACTTATGCATCATATATGGCTAAGATTTATTTGTTACAGAAACGAGCCGTGCGTATTATTACTAAATCTGATTATTTAGCCCCATCACGGCCACTTTTTGTTAAAACACACGTAGTCCCAATTTTTGAATTGATTCAATTTAATACTCGCATATTTATGTTTAAATTTCAAAATCGCCTATTGCCAGAAATTCCTAATATAAACTTTGTTATTAATAGTGATATTCACTCGTATTCTACTCGTCAGAAAAATGATTTACATTTATTTAAAGTTCGTACGACAAATGCACAAAATTCTTTCTATTTAAATGGCATTAAGGAATGGAATAATTTGAGTAATGATATTAAGGAAAGTACAACTCTATCTCGATTTAAATTACGATGTACACAGTTATTATTTAATGATTTATGTAAACAAGTTTGAGCTGAGGAGGATATTTTGAATGTATGTGTGTATGTATATGTGTGAGCGTGCATGTGTGTTTGTATTATGTTATTTTTAAGTTTTTAAACTGTATAATTTATGTGTAGTTTGTTTTTCTTTTTAAGGCCCCACCACAAGCAATTTGCTTCTAAGGGTGTCCTTTACCGTATTATGTTTACTATGTTACTCATTTGTATGTACATGTTGCATTTTTATGGTTAAATAAACTGAATTGAATTGAATCTTGATAAATTTAACATGTCTATTTCAACTGAAGTTCATTCACATGCATACAATTATCGATGTTATAATTGTAGTCACATTTGTATAGCGTTAAAAACGGACCTCCACTGTGAAATTAAGTTGGTTTTAATAAAAGCAGAAAAATGAGAGGAACACGTAAGTAAAAGTTTGAGCAATATCCGACTACAAACATAGTCTATGCACACTAAAACCAACATGAAAGCATTGTGTTAGGTAAGGGTGGATGTTTAGGTAAAAAATTTAATAGTAGAATTAGAAATTGTTTAGTACAATTATGTAATGCAAATCAAGTCAGCATTAAAGCTAATCTTGAGCTCTGGTATGGGCAGCGTATGTCGAGAGAACATGGCTATAATTCATTTTGGATTGTTTATCCTGCGGTAGATCTTGATGGTTTACACGAGTAAAATAAAAATAAAAGCTTACAAACACTTGCTAGAAATCATCTCCATAAAATAAAAGCCACAACGCTCATTTGTCAAGTCAAGATTTATTCATTCCATTCAATAAAAAACATATATGTATATAAAAGATATTACAAGTGTTAAAAAGAAAGAAATACAAGTTATACAAACATGATAAACATCAGAAGGTCACTGATCAATACATTTAAAGGTATTTGCACATAGTGACCTGTGTTATAAGCACCTAGTGTCGGGCCTATAATATACTAACCTTGATTTCTTCATCTTTTTATGCTCACTACTCAGCGCCTATACATTTTCTACCGAAATCGTTTGGCACGTGTCATTTATTTGTAATCTTGAACATTTAGTGTAAAGTTTTGTCGGATTCTGTGAGAATTTATTTCTATCGTTACCAGAACTCAAGCTTATCTTTAATATATGACCATATGCGCAGGGGATTTATAGCACATTATTAAATGTATAAATGATAAGTAGAATTATAGAATGCACAATATGTAAACATGAAATAAGTATAAACAATAAAGAACACAAACGAAAAAAGTTACTCATCTTGTTTTGCGTAAATTCGTAAATTTGCACTTTGAACGTTTCTTAACAAAATTTACCCGTCTGTATCTGATTATAAAGCGGTTTGGAATTTGACATATTAAGCCAAGGCCCCGTGTTACACCCACAAATGTAATAACGCCCACAAATGTAATAACACTTTACCCACAAATGTAATAACACCCACAAATGTAATAACACTTTACCCACAAAGGTAATAATTTCACCCACAAATGTAATAATTTTGAATCGCCCACAAATGTAATAATGACTTTACCCACAAATGTAATAATGACCTTACTTACACTTATAGCGTACATATATATATGTTACATATCGTGAACATATTTCATAATCACATGCATAAAACAATCAGCGTCAATATTTAAATACATTTAAGGTCACTCATTCGATTACTTTTTTTTTCTACGAATATTGAATTCCAGGATATTTGTGGGCGTTAGAATATTTACATGATTAAAAAATCGTCGACGGTCAACGAACCATCGAATCGGTCCCTCCTCTGTGTGTTATATATATGGACCATTTTGACTGATTCGTCAGTTCGTGTGACCGCCGACCAATCATTTATTTGTGACGTGTTGTATCCACATATGTAATAATGTAATTTATTTTTAAATGAAAAAAAAGAGGAATAAGATGGTGGGTCTTAGTTTCGAAGATTTGTTTAAATTTCTATTTCTTTTGAAATAACCGGGTCTGGAGGAAAGACTACGCTCTATACCCATGTTATTCCACAGGAAAAGGATTATGGGGTCTTAGATTTGAAGATTTTTTAATTTTTTGAAATAACCGGGTCTGGAGTAGAGACTGCGCGCTATACCCATGCTTTATTACAGGGTTTTAGTTTTGAACAAATTCGACAAAATATCACTTCAAAGTTATTACATTTGTGGGTAAAGTCATTATTACATTTGTGGGTGATTCGAAATTATTACATTTGTGGGTAAAGTGGTGATTACATTTGTGGGTGAAATTATTACACTTGTGGGTAAAGTGTTATTACATTTGTGGGTAAAGTGTTATTACATTTGTGGGCGTTATTACATTTGTGGGTGTAACATCCCCATTTGTGGTTGATTCAAAATTATTACATTTGTGGGTAAAGTGGTTATTACATTTGTGGGTGAAATTATTACATTTGTGGGTAAAGTGTTATTACATTTGTGGGCGTTATTACATTTGTGGGTGTAACATCCCCATTTGTGGTTGATTCAAAATTATTACATTTGTGGGTAAAGTGGTTATTACATTTGTGGGTGAAATTATTACATTTGTGGGTAAAGTGTTATTACATTTGTGAGTGTTATTACATTTGTGGGTAAAGTGTTATTACATTTGTGGGCGTTATTACATTTGTGGGTGTAACACCCCGTCCACTGAAGAATTGATTGCGATTGATTTCGATCGCAGGACATGGCACAATCTTCTTTGTTGGGCAAACAAGAAAAATACAAAAAATCGGAACACCCGCCGGCGGGCGGGGCGGCGTCTCCGCCAGGTACCCTTCCCCTATCTGGGGCGCCGGCCTTTAGGTCATGCATATGCATGCACTGTCCCTTTAAAGGTCGCTCCATTGTTTACTAAAGTTTGTAACTTGTGTGATATGTTGTCACCACTTGTGGAGCATAAACCATCAACAAACAGTCGCAAGCAGAAAGTTGTTACCCATGCAGGGAGCCAAATCTTGCTGGAGACCTGTTACCAGCTATGTAGTACAAGGATCAGTCCTACATGAATGACCTCGAAATTGGGCTAACCGACAAATCAAGAGTTAGCAAATTTGCTGATTACACCAAGCTAATCCATCCAGTGCAAATAGACAATAATAGAACAGACATGCAAAACTCCATCAACCACCTTCACAGATGGACAAATTCATGGCAGATGAGATACAATACAGACAAATGTGGAGTCATGCATTTAACCCACAACCCACACTACACAATTATACACGATGGGCAACTCCCAGCTGAAAGAAAGCACAGAAGAAAAAGATTTAAGGGTTCTAGTTCACAAGTCCCTGAAAGTTGCCTCCCGGTGTGCTGCAACAGTACTGGGGGTGGGGTGGGTGGAGTTTTTAATTTCCAGGGGTGGGTTATTTTTCTTGATGGGGTAATTGTCCTAGTTGGTAATTTCCGGGGGGGGGGTAATTTTCCGGGGTTCATTGTCCAGGGGTAATTGTCCTAATACGGATTAGATTTGTATAACATAATTATAAAGGAATGGTTTATCGTAGGTAGTCAGATACTTTAATATCATCTAAAACCTAGACCTACCAACAGTTATGAATCAATTATATTTAGAAATGGTCTTGTCATGACCCATATGGGCTTCTACATAATTGATTTGATGAATATGATCTCCTGTTTACAGTTGAATGATTTATGGAGGATTTATGGGAGATTAATATTTAAAATGCTTAAACTCTTTATCCTATCATACTTTATAACGGCCTATATGCATCATAATAATAATAATAATAATATAGAGTATTTGTAATGCGCCAACTCCACATGACTAATGTGTTCGAAGCGCATGGAGAAGAAAAACTATAAGTACACGAAAATACACACAAAAATGAACAACAACAATGTGAAAGTAAATCTAAAACTACTGGAAAGCCGCTTTGAACAAATGAGTTTTTAGGGCATTTTTAAATCATTCTACACTTAAAATATAACGAATATGTTATGGCAATTGATTCCATAGGTGAGGTCCAGCGTGTGCAAATGACCGATCCCCCTCGTGATTTCTTAGTTGAATTGATTTGTTGTTAATTGAATTAATTTTTTTCTGCCACATGCAAATCAAATTACATTTCAGCAATATAACGAAACAAAATGTAACAAGTTTTGTTGAATGTCTATACAATATGATAATAATAAATGATGACAACAAAAAACCAATTTTAAGTGAAAACACAATTCCAAGAATTATTCATTCAGAAAGTTGCAGAAGAACAAGGGCTATTGCAATCATCAAATCCTTGATAGTGTGATAGCCCGGGGTAAAGGGAAGGGGAGGGGAGGGGGTGTTGATGATAACAAAAATAAAACAAAACTGGTGATACTGATGATGCTGATGCTGATGATGGTAATGATGTTGGTGATGGTGGCGATGTTGATGATAATGATGTTGAAAACAAAAATGAAAAGATGCTGATGTAAATATGTAAGTTTTTTCAAATCCCACTACTTTTTTTGCAGGCCTATTTTCCAATTTCTTTGATCTTTGTTATTTGTTTTTGTCTTTGGGTTCGTTAGTTTTGTTCATTAATTATCCTGATTTACGTTCCAGTTCCATTTGTATTGTACGTATATGACCTAAATTTAAAAATTATATTTTGTTTAAAGGACAATGTGGAAATAAACGCTTAAAATCAGTTTAATTCAGTTGAAGAAAAAAAAAAGCCTCAGAAATAAGCTAAACATATATATTTTTAAACAGTCTTAATTTTTATAAAGAAGGATGAATCAATTCTTTGAGTAATGTGTAGAAAGATCATAGCTGGAGTCAGTTCTGCCCAATAAATGACATGTGATGGCGCTACACATCGACTAGAGTGACAGAGATATGACACGGTTGGAGGCGAAATGGATGTTGTCCTCGATCTATAGAAAGAAGGCTCCGTAAAACAAAGAGCAGAAAATTACTTCGGAGGACATACTATGATCGAATCTCTTTGGTAAACTATAGAGATATATTGAATGTGGATACATAAATCAATAAATGAAATAAAATAAATATCTTAGATTTTCTTCCCAAATATAAACAGATCAGAATTTTTAACAAGCTACAAACTACCTAAAAGTTGCTATCCTAAAATAATTCGGGGAAAATAGGGCACGCCGAGTTTGAAAAATAATCCTACCCCCATTTTCCACAATTTGCATAACGCAGGGATATATTCCACATAAAACTTACGTTATTGTGGAACTCTTTGAAACCAACGCGCTATAACCACTATTTGCAAAATGAACGAACTTCCGAACTAATAATTTAGGCACACCGGAATACAAAATAGAATAGAAACTGACTTTGAACAGGAAGCTGGTTATAAACAGTTGCAGTTAATTGAACTCTTTATAGGACAAGGCATTGGTCTTCTGTTTTTACTTTCGGTTTTAATTTCCGTTTATTCATTCTGCATGTAGAGACTACTTAGTAATAGCACAAAATCACTTTCTATATGGGACATACCCTTGCTAGTTATTTATTTTATTTATTAATTGTTCTAAATAAGAAATATTGAATTAAAATTATCTAAAGTTTTGACACGGTCGTGACAGTTGTTAATAAGTTGCTTCTTAATGTGGCTCATAATGTATGAAAAACCGCCCCTAAAAGCGATTATTATTTCATGCAATGAAGGCATCATTTCAAGCACACAATTATATAGAGTTAAAGATTGTTATATGTTAAATAGTAATAAAATGAACCATTCGTAGTGTTTATTACGAAGGAACTATCAGATCTTGTAAACTTCAATATACAATTATTGCAAACATCTGTAAAGATTAGCTGCCAGAAAGCTCAACATAATTATGTCTTTCGGTATACGTGTTCTGGCAATAACGTTTCTGTATATAATGCATAATTTCAAACATAATTTTTGTCCAATATATAAAAATGTCATCGAAATGTTACACGTGGACCTAAATGATTTAAAAAACATTACTTTGCTATATAACATCGCTGGATTCCTTGATTGGATATCAAATATTTAATGACAAATCTTTATCCCTCGTGTTTTACTCTATAGGAGCAAAATATAAACTTTGGTTGATATGATGTACATTACATACATGTAAAGGTAAAGAGAGAGAGAGAGAGAGAGAGAGAGGGTGAGAATGAAAGAGAGAGAGAGGGTGGGGCAGGGAAAGAGAAAGAGAGAGAGAGAGAAAGAGGGGGAGAGAATGAGAGAGAGAGAGAGAGGGAGAGAGGTAGAGGGGGCAGAGAGAGAGAGAGAGAGGGGAGAGAGAGAGGGGAAGAGAGAGAGAGAGAGGTAGTGGGGGCAGAGAAAGAGAGTGAGAGAGAGAGAGGCTACTTAATTTGTGACTTTGCATGCGGAAACGCTCATAGATTCGTCATATAATTCTCGAAACTCTTTATTCAAGATCGCGGATGTTCATGCGTTAACATTCATAAACAGTTGACAAGAAAGAAGAAACAAAAAACCCACAGTGACAAGCATATTTCATGAAATTATATTTATCTCCACAGTGAGGAGGCGAGTTGGCTCAGTCGGCAAAGCGTCCGCCTGTCGAACCAAAGATCCCAGGTTCGACTCCCACCGAGGCGGATGACTGAAGCCTGCGTTGTGTGTTAACGTGCCCCTTCCCTTGTTCATAGACGCAGGTTATGTTAAGTGGAAAACACTCCTTCCCTCGGAAAGGACGTTAAATGAAGGCCCCGTGTAGAGAAGAGTCACTACCTTTGCACGATAAGAACCCACTGCGCTATTCGTATAAAGAGTAGGGGGAAACCCCGGTGTAGTGGTCCACCTGCACATACCCCCAGTATAGTACGATAATACTCTGTAAAGAGGTCTGTACTCAGACCAGATGGACCAAGTGGTTAGGAGCTATGGCATGAGAATAAATGAGAAGAAAACGAAGGTGATGATGATAAGTAAGGCCAAGACAAAATAAATAACCATCATGATAAATGGCAACAGACTAGTGCAAGTCAACCACTTCAAATATCTAGGCAGTGTGCTGACTGAGGATGGCAAGTCTGCCAAAGAGGTCAACATACGCTCAGCATTGGCAAGAGCTGCCTTCACTCAACGACAAGATATCCTGATGAGCCACAATATTGACCTGAGTTTGAGAAAGCGTCTTGTGAAGTCTCTAGTATGGAGTGTACTGTTATATGGAGCAGAGACGTGGACACTCGCCAGGAAGGACATTCAGCGATTTTGGAAGCGGTCGAAATGTGGTGCTGGCGTAAACTACTAGGTGTGTCTTGGAGGGACAGAGTTTCGAACGAAGAGGTGCTGCATCGAGTTCAAGAAAAGCGGGTGCTGCTTCAAACGATTAGAAAGAGACAGAAGAAATGGCTTGGACACATCATGCGGCATGATGATAGCTTGATGATCAGAGTCCTAGAAGGCCGTCTACATGGAAAGAAGTTGAGGGGAAGACCTCGTAAAGGCTTTCTAGATGATTTGATTGCGGAATGTGGAGCAACGGGATATGAAATGCTGAAATGGATGGCTAAGGACCGAAGTACTTGGAGAGACACTTGAAGTAGAACTCTAATTGGGTCACTGAACCTGTCATAAACTGACAGATCACTATTGATGACTCAAAAGGAAGAAGAAGAGAAGTTCAACCTTCCTGACATTTGTGGTATACGACTATGAGGAAGTATCGTGCATTTCAATGTGTAATTGTATGAAATAGACTCATTCGATCATTTTGTTTGATTATTTGCTGTGTGAATTTATTTGTTTTTCAACGTCAATGATAATTGCAGTTTCCCACTTCACTCTCTGAGTAGGATATTGGAAACATCTTTAAGGCGAATTCAACCTCAACGCAACAAACTATTGGGTTTGGTAACCTGTGACATGAAGTGAATGCTTCATAGTTGGACAACATCAATACGTGTTATAATGTTTAGTTTTCAATTCCTGCAATGGTTATTCACTCTGATGTGGCTGTTGACATCTTCAATAGGTTTGTATATATATCTCTCTCTAAGAGTTAGAAGCAGTGTATGTGTTTATGGCTGTATGATGTGTCAAACGATTCCTTTGAGCTGACATTTGAATTTTGATTCTCTTCTATTCTTTGAAAACGTGGAATGATAACTCAAGCTGTATCTCATTTGATGTACCCTATATCTGATACCTTATACGAACATTTTGTATGATGCTATATACTTTTAATTCTTCAATGTAATTTGATACAGCAGTCCCGAAAGAACGACAATTCGTTAGTAGTGATTACTCACCCTGATTTGAAATAAAAACTTTTCTTAATCAAATAAAATACAACATTTCTTTGCTAGCATTGCTGTCATTATCATTGTTGTCTTACCATGTTTACAGTTGAATGTCAGGAGTGCTCTACATCAGGGTTGGATGTGTTCGGTGGCTATCATTATTTCTTCTACCATGGTGGTGATGGGATCTATAGGACATTCACTGAAACACGTGCACATTGTCAAAACTTAGGGAGTGACATGCCAATCATCACATCAGCTGAACAAAATGTATGTGCATGTAAATACTTTTACCGTGTATTATTGAAACCCTATACAGTTAACCTAACATGGCAAGTTCTTTTCAACCGTTTCCTAAGTATTTCTATGATGTATCAGTATTTTCTTGCAATTTTTGATTTCTTCAGAATAAATATGGCAGGGGAATATTTTCAAGACTGGTAGCAGACATGATATTTTAATTTACAGGTGCTCTATAAAGCTTAACCTTTTAAGAAAACATCATTGGAGCGTAGGCTTTTTCTAATTTTACTTTAAACTGCGACTAATAAACCATCGTCATTTTTGAGGAGCCGAATAGATTGCTTTTGTTCACTATCTCAAGATTTCCACCGGTGAACCACAAAACATAAACTATTATAGGTATTTTGAAAATGTGACTTCTAAAACTCTGATTTTAATTCCCAATTTTTTTAAATTGAAAATTCGCGGTCAGATTATTCTCGTTGTAACTGGATGGTTATGATTTTTTCATTTTAGTGATTCCTCCTGTTCTGTCCTACAAACAAACAAAGAAAATGCAATAAATTATCAATAATTCATTGCATTTTGTCCCAATCCCCAACAGAAAAAAAAAATCTGTGTGTGACCATGCCTTTAACCATAATGCATGGCCCTACATATGAATTTTTCCTGTTGGGGACCGGGAGAAGATACAATGAATTATTGATAATTATTGTATTTTCTTTTTTTTTTTTTTCATTTGTGGGGGCGGCCCCGTACCCTAGCCCCCGATGCGTACAGTCATGATTCAGTGGCTAAGCAATGGCCTCGTTACTGTGAGACCCCAGGATAAAAACAGTGTCGATCGGCTATATATTAGTACCCTTTTGTGAGGCATTAATCCTCATTACTGTCAGTTATGACTTAAGGGCGTAGGTCCCCTAGTTCATAAGCATGGTGGCACACATATGCTTTAGCAGTCACGCAAAACAAACACTCGCAACTATTATTCAATAAAGTCTGAGAATGTATACTATTATTTAGATCTATTAGGAATAAATCATTGTCAAAATTATTCCATAAATTGGGGTAAAAATAATTATTCCACCTTTGTGACCAGCAGTGTATATAGCGCCTTTCATCTTCTGCGAAAATATTAATGCGCTTTACAATAGTTGACAACGAAATGACAGATAACTACTAATACACGAACTACAGGTATATAACAATGAGAACAAGATTAATCATAACATTTATCAACATAAATTAAAGATAAATGAAAGCAAATTGTGACAAAGTACAGAAATGTAATTCAAATGTCAGCAGAAAGGATATTTGAACAATTGAGATTTCTGTTCGTATTCCGGCAAGGCGCCATTTTACAAACACGCCCAGGCCAATCCGACCGCATGAATGTTCGCATCCTATCGGGTAGCCATTTCACACCTGCGGGAGATTGGCAAATGTAGATTTAAGTCTTGCCATACGACATTAATGCCACGGTGGGACTCAAACCGGGAACAATAATTGTTATGATCCGCAATCTGGTGCATATCCACGTGAACACGTCACATCTACAATAAAATGTAGGAATAACCTTAAAGCACTACTCTTCAATTTATCAGATCTGAAAGAATATCAAAAATAAATCCTTCATTCTCCGACTCAATTTTGCAATATAAAATAGGCCTACCTCTGATGCTTATGACGAGGAGAAATTTCTTAAACGTAACATTCAGTTTACAGTGTGAGTCAAAAAAAGTCTACACCTCGAAAGAATTGCTAATTATTAAAAAAAACATGAACAGTAAATTATTATACATCTGATTAAAGAGTGTTTCATCCCTAATCATTTGGTATCATTTTATTTCGTGGTATGTGTTCACGCTTGGACGAACAGGAGACATTTAAGAGACTGCTAAAATCGACTTGCGCCAAAGTAATAAAAGTGATTTTTCAATAAAACAACTGGGATTTGGGTATTTATTTGGGTCTTTGCAGATCAAAAAAACATCCCTAACAAAATTAATCATGCCACACATGTCAAATATTAAATATAAAATATCAAAGAACTTTGTGCGCGCGCGTGTGTGTGTGTGTGTGCGACTTTGCTTCTGCAAAAACATATGCGATTGCATCTCATTTGATACATTCAATTCATTCTATCACTTTAATGATTTTGCGCAAGTCGATTTTTGCCCTCTCGCAAACAATACCTCCTGTTCATCCAAGCATGAACACATACCACACACACATGATACTAAAGGCCCTTTTACACTTTCACGGATCGCATCACGGATCATCCCGGATCGTCGCTCCGGGATCATCCGTGTTATCTCCGGCATTACCGTGTATACACCGGGGAGGCATCCGGCGTGATCCTTGGCGTACCGGCATATCCTGGGAAAAAATTAAGCTTGCTTAATTTTTCATCCCGGAGTTCACGGATGAAACAATCCGTCCTCTTCCCTGTAGGCACCGTGTACCTCCGTGTAGCCGCCGAATACATCCGGGAAAGTCCGTGTAGACACCGGGAGGTCCGTATTAACACCGGTTTCATCCGGGTTTGAAATTCCGTATATCAAATGAGCGCCTACAAGCTCAAGTCACCCGTCAACATTCCGGAGATATCCCAATAGACAACGTACACCTCCGTGTAAGGACCGTAAAAGTACCCAGTAGCCTCCGTGCTCTTCCTTGAAATCCGTGTTAGCTCCGTATGCGTTTCCGGCGTGGTCCGCGTTGCTACCTTGTCTGTCCGTGGAGACACCGTACTTGCTCCTGTATACACCCAGTTCGGAACGTATCCACACCGGCATCGAGAAGAAATCGTGGTGTCGCACGCCGGAACACCCCGGATTAAGATCCGGGATGATCCGTGATGCGATCCGTGAAAGTGTAAAAGGGCCTTAAACGATTCGGGATATAACAATCTTTCAAAACGTGTTTGATAACCTTTGTTCATAGCTGACTCTTAAAATAAATGACAATCTTCTATTAAAGTGTAAAGTTTGGTTTTGCCTCACACGGTATTTCGGGCTATAGCACAGAGTATTATACTACAAACCATTGATCTCTGGTCACGTGGCAACATGAATTAAACTGGGAGAAATTCGAAAAGGTTGGTTATGTCACGTGGTTACTGGTTTAATTCATGTTGCCACGTGACCAGAGATCAATGGTTTGTAGTATAATACTCTGTGCTATAGCCCGAAATACCGTGTGAGGCAAAACCAAACTTTACACTTTAATAGAAGATTGTCATTTATTTTAAGAGTCAGCTATGAACAAAGGTTATCAAACACGTTTTGATATAACCAGAGTGTTTTAGTTTGGTTGTTTTGTTTGCTGTCAATGTAAGAAACAAAAACAAATCTTTTTTGTTGTTAGTTTTTGTTTGTTGTTATTTTTTTTGGTAAATATGCTTGTACAATGTAGTTATTCTGTAAATCTTCAATCTGGTCTTGTACTCATACTCTCTTTTTATCCTAATTTCAAATTTTCAGTTTTTTTGTAGGTGGCAGCACCAATAAGGCATTTCCTTCCTTTCTAGCTGCCTCCTCATTCACATAAATACTCACTTTTGCTATGTTTTTGTCCAGATCACCTTATTTTGTACTATTATCTTATGTAATGTTTGTTTATTTTGACTATATATCTTGTGATTTTGTATGTTATTGTATCTAAATGCTTTTTATGATGAATGGAATAAACTTGATTATCTTATCTTATCTATGTATAATATAAGACCTGTTGTGTATTACAGCTTTTAAGAATGGTCAAAACGAAAAGGAATGGACTCAATTATGCTGAGTTCAATTGTAAAACTACTACTTCAAAACACAATAGTTACAAACTGATTGTATTCAAATCGATATCAGATATGATACAAAATGTTATAGTAATACCGAACAAATGAAAGGAAAGACAGAGAGTAAATTATTCACCAAAAACGAAACAGGTTATTACTATTATTGGCTATTTTATGTACTTCTGTTGTTTTCCCAAAAAGATACACATAACAGTATTTGCATTAACTGAACTGTGCGGTAGAAAAAGACAAGAAAACAGCACCAAATATTTTTTCCTTATTTGAATGTAAAATATATACTTTAAACTGGTTAGCTTTATAAACCAGTGGAAGTTCTAAATTACGTGTAATTGTAGTGCTATATGCCACTTTGATGTAAACATCCAAATGTATACATGTTATATTCATAACATAAACAGGATTTCATAGCCGGGAAATTATCAACAGATTCTGATGTAGGTCACTATTACATCGGCTTAGAAGACATGGATGAGGATGGTACATACAAATGGCTTGATGGAACGGACCCTGGGTATGTATCAATTATCATCGTGATAAAATGCCACTCCTTTTTTCAGTCTTTTTTTCCTATATCGATTGTTCATTATGTCAATGGGTTTTATAATAGGCACAGAGAAGAAAGGGAACACTAACCATTTGAAGAGAAGGGGCTAAAACAAAATCATATAATTAAAGTTATTAATTTACATTTTGATCATAATCTCATATTCCAGGATTCTTCTCAGTCATGAAAGATCTTCCATATTTTGTCACGTGTTAGAAATTCAAAATAATGTCTAAGTCAAATAATGTGATAATTTTTGTTGAAAGCAAAATTGATGAAGAGTACTGAAGGCCATCAAATTTCCATTCTTTCAGTAGAGCATGAATTAGATATTAATCGTTTATTCATACAAATAAGTAACAACATGGTATGGTGACAGAAAAGCTCATTTCTATCATGTTACGCGGTGCGTCACGCCAACAAATTAAGTTTGTTTCTTGTAGTTTTCTTAATGCCCCCCCCCCCTCCAAAAAAAACCCACCCTACTTAGGCGTTCTTCTCAAAACAAATCGTTTATGTTCCAAAATTGACCATTCATATTCAAATTCACGCCATTAAATGCATGTTTTCTGCACCAAAATGTTTTACACGCAATTATTATTGATAATGACATTAGCTACAATTATCATGTTTGCTCTAAACGTAAGCTTTGTCAACGAATGAATGCATGAAAAACCCTAGCTTCATGCCAAATGTATCATTTAAATGCATTCACAAAATTAGTCATTAGCCTTTCATATTGATTTACCAGAAGATTCGATGTTCTTTCTTCCAAAGACACTCGAGTGATAATGTAGTAAATCTATGTCCAATATAGGCCTACATTATATTAAGCATTTCTAAGGAATTTATGATGTGCTTAAATCTAAGTTGTATTGTTAATCCTATTTGATTAATCACTTTCAAGGTATACCAACTGGGATACTCCTCTATATACCGAATCGGACCAACCACCACCTTACTGTGCTGTGATGAGGTCTCGATTAAACCTCACTGACCCAATACATGGACGATGGGACCGAGTAACATGCACTTCAGAAAGACGGCATATCTGCCGAATTCCTATCGGTAGGTATTTCAAGTCGTTTTGCATATGTTTAGTCTCCTTCTAAATGAGCGTGTAAACTAACATTGTATACATAATCTAGATCAATTTTGGCAGACTGTTCTTGATATTTACAATTGACCATGCGTGTGAATATCAATCGAAGTTTATAATAAATTCGGACAAAAAGAGAAAGACACACACACGCACACACGCACTCACGCACACACACACACACACACACACACACACACACACACAGAAAAACCTTACTAATACTACATATCTTGTACAACGCACTTTGTTTTTTTCAATGAGCTATTTCGATCATACCTGCTGTAGCCTTGTTCTCATTTTTCTGGTTCCGAAAAAATGAGAACCGCTTTGATTCGTAATCTATATTGTTCTACTTTTCTTTGTTTAATTTTTCGATAAATAATTTATAACAATTTGTGAATATATATTTTATTATATAACATTTCTTAAATTAAAAAATGGTGACAAAATAATGGTTTGCTGGATGATTTCTAGATGCATGCGGATAAAATTCTAGGTAGAATGTAATAAAAAGTCGAAATATATACAAAAAACATCGTGTATGTCCACAAAGTTGTCCGAGATGTTATTTAAAATATGTATATGAATATGGTTGAATTTAATGACGATATCACTCTCATAATCTTACCGAAACTATCTACTGACATTCCTCCGATCATCAAAGAGATTTCATACTTTTTCAACATATTTTGGTTGCATTTTACGGTCATTTAATTTTTCGCGAAAATTGTACCGTTTGTCACGCATTTTGACAATATTTCGGGAAAAATGTCGCGAAAATGGCCACTAGATGCCGCATAATTTTCATATTATTGTCTAACACAATGTTAGCTGGATTAACAGCACTATGAATTATCGTCTTCAATGCGTAATAACATACTGGCTACCTTTTAGAAATATGTGATAGCAAGTATTAGGCTTGAAGATCGAGAGTGCTCGAAAATCAGAGATTTGAAGTAGAGTGGTGAAAGTTTGAATAAATAAAACTCACAAAATGAGAAAATTATGATTTTTCGCAACTTGTAACCACTATAGGATGGGCTCTTCAAATTGACCGAATCAGTAATGTCTTGTAATGTAGTGGCAGACAATCTTTTCATTTTTTCCAACACACAAAATAATTAAAAAATAATTAAAAAAGAAACAAAAAGGGTGATTCGGGAAAGTCCGTTCTCCTTAGAGGACATTTAAAGATATGCTATCCATTATTTGAGTTGTGCCCCTTTAGGGAGGAAGTACTTGAGGGAAAATTAGAGATTAATACTATGTTTGTACACGGCTAACGGGATAGTTGTCCGTGTCTACGTCACAATCCATGGACCAAATTGCCAATTTGATATTAGTGCATATTTAGCGATCGCGTTTTTCAAACATTCATGACTTTGGTCCGAATTATTTCAGACTTTCACCATTCTATTTATCATATTGTTCCGCTTTCATACAAATGAATTTAATATTTAATGCTATATAAACAGACGATGGCTGTAGATGGCAAGAGCTCGGTGAATCTCAGTATCTCATCAAGTCCACACCTCATGCAACGCCAAGTGCTGCCAGGGAAACATGTCAAAGTTATGATGGTGATTTGGCTATCATCAAGACAGCCGAAGTCAACGTAAGTCCCCTGACACATTATATACAGTATTCACACAGTCAAGATGATTAAGATAATTAGGAAACTAAACCTAAATACCTACATTTGTTGTTTACCCCACCATGGTCACCGCAAAACACACAATCAGATTTTATTGACCATATTTTTTATGAAAGCGTGTACATTGTCGCTCTTAGGTGTGTGTGTTGTGGGGGGGGGGGTACTCATGTGGACTTGTTTCTGTAATAAGTTTCATTGCAGGCATTTGCACTGTGTTTTCATTTTGAAAATGCCTATTGTATATCGAAAAATCATGATTAACGCAGTGCTTTAAATTACACGGCAGAATTTAGTGAAAGTAAATTCATTGCAATACAAATGAACCAATAAAATATAAAAAGAAAAATGTCATGCTACTTTTTAAAAGTCTGCCACCCCCTCCTCCCAGAATATTAAAAAGTTATGAAATAACGTGTTTTACACTTCTTACAAAATCAATATTTCAACAATACTTGTTTCATTCAGAATCTGTAAAAGTAAGACATTATTTCTTATTCTACACATTTGTTTACAATGAAAAATTATTTCATTGATAATTTATTGCGGGCCTACAAAGCTTTTAAGAAAATCAATTACCCTGATATCCTTTTCATTCTATTACAATTAGGTCGCTATCAAGATTTAATTTTCGTTTCAAAGGTTGAAAGACGTAAGATTATATTAGTGTTCAAATAAGTTCAACCATTATGTCTCAATATTCGAGATGAAATATGAAAAAACTTCAATGCATAGATAATGACGAAATGCAGTTAACATGTACAGTTAATACATCAGAAGGGGATAGTCAGATATAGATACAAATAGGCGTAAGAGAGAGAGAGAGGACGAAAGAGAGAAGGACATAGAGAGAGAGAGGGAGAGAGAGAGGAAGAAGGAGAGAAGGAAAGAGAAAGAGAGAGAGAGAGAGAGTCCTTTATAAAAACATTGTTAATCACAGGGAACGCTCTCAGCTGATGCTAAGGGTTTCCATTGTGACTCAATGTATGAATAAATCATCAATTCATTATGTTTTTCTTCTCTTTTTCGCTTCCAGACATTTCTCAAAGAGCTACTTCCCCCATTTAATCCAAGTGATCCATATTTTTGTTTCTTTTTTGGGCTTCGGAGGAGTGGCAGGGGAATTTTCTACTGGCTGGATGATACTGCAATCCAGTATGTTCTTCATAATATGATTCCTCTGTCAAGATAAAAGACTAAATGTTGATGAACACCTATATATGCATATCTAGATTCAATATGTAATTTTCCTCAAAACAATTTACATTTAAATGTATCCAGTGTTCATACAAATACGATATGCTTCAATACCATAATTTTAAATGTCTTTGTTTAAAATGAAAATCAAGGAGACGGAATGTAGAAAGCTCAGTACAACATTACACGATCATGATGTTAAGACCAGATTTCAGCTCTAATTCTTTGCATGCCAAGTACCTACAGTATTTCTGTGGCATATTAAGAGGGGGGGGGGGACCATTGAGGGTATACCAGTTTAAAGATGATTATCCAAAACTCAATGATTATTATCAATATTTCATGCAAAAATATAAAAATGATTATGATAATGATCATAAAATGAACTTAATTCATTGAGCGTTTTTCCTCCGAGGTATAATGATTGGTACAAGGAGGGCGAAGAACCCAATAATGATGACTCCTGGGGTTGTCGTGGTCTACGTGATGACCCTTCATGGTATGATCGGGGTCAACAGTCATCTTCACCGTACATTTGTGAGCGTACACGAGGTATGAATTTTGGTGATCCAACATTAATTGCGTTCTGGTGACAGTTCCTCCAAACTATATCTATCCAAACGCATTGTTTAGGGATCATACGGCAAGTTGGGTGTAGTTTAGGTTAAGGTTCGGGGTTTGCATTAGGATAAACGGCTGACGTTTGGAAGTCGTTCAGTGTATAATAAATTGACCGCAGAGCAATTGTCGCTGAAGCATGTTTCGTACCAGCTAAACTTTGAATTGTTTTACAAATATTTCGGATATTGTGCCACCTCGTAATAAAACGAAATCCGTTGATATTCTAACATGTGTAATCTCCATTTGAGAACATCATTATGATATGCCTTGCTGAATTTGCATTGAGAATGTTCACTCACTACAAGAAATGCTACTGCACATTTTTTGTTTCGTGGAAAAAAATGAATGTTCTTAAATCTTGATCATTCTTATAACGAATAAATACACAGTTCAGATAGTGGGTGAATAAATTCCCTTTGAAAAATGACAACAAATGCAAGCGTTCTCTGTTTTCATACTCCTTTGGAGACCAGAAAATATGTTGGTCCCTTTTTGTTAAACATTTCAAAAGTACAAAGTTTATCATCTACTACTAGGCCCACAATGGGCACTGTAGGATTAGAGAATTTTTTTTTTTTTTTGGTTAAAATCACTATCTTTCTCATCACGATACACTCTCAAATGGAAAGTCTGTTTTATTACAGTATTTGATGGAAACAGTGAAGCATCATTTGGAGGTCTAGATTATTTCATCTCTCCGTCATGGCTGGCTCGGTCTTTCTCAGATGCACGGACCTACTGTCAGTATCATGGAGCTGATTTAGCACTCATCAAATCTCATGATATCAACGTATGTTCAAGGACATTTACTTCTTTTCATTCATCAATAAATTTCCAAAATGTAATATCATGAAACGTATTCTAACTTTTGTTATCTTATTAGTTTCACAGCTGGGAGGTGTACGGAGCTATTGAGCTGGTCTGTCGCTAAGATATATTGAGAGAAAAAAATTCATGAAATAATATCACGATTGAACGACTTCTGTGACGTAATAGGCAAACCGCAAAGGAATGTGATGGGATATAATATCCGAAGCCAATACTCATTTAAAAATGACAAAAAAGGGTACTTTCTAGTTGAACGGTAAGATAATACAACGGTCATGGAAATACTCTCATCTTTGAAACTTTCCAATATCTTTCAAAACAGACTGTTCTCTGATGACGCAATATTTCAAGCACGTTGATACCATGATATTGTTAGATCCTTTCTCTTATTCATGTTTGTGAATAGTTAACTGGATGTATTCCCAATATCAAATCGCATTATTGTTTGTATTAAAAGGACCATAACGGCAAAAGTAACTCTAAGCAGCTTTAAATTAATCAATAATTACACTTCGAATATTATCTACTAAGCGCCAGACGGGGTTTTATTCAAGTCTATTTTTTTAAATACTGCCTGTCGGATTTACAGCAGGTGATTGAACTGTGTTATTTTTCTGTTGGTTCATATTTTTGAAACACGAAAAGCAACTCATGTTTACAAAGTGACATTGTTTCTTTTCCTTCTAACAGACCTTTCTTCATGGCAGAATTTTGGGATTAAGTAACCCTGTACTCTTTGGCTTGACTGACCAAAAGGTAGAAGGCATATTTAGATGGATCGATGGAACACCTTTACAGTAGGTTCAATAAAATAATATATAATTCAAACTTAAGCGTTTTTACTTTGAAATTACTACCAAACTCAAACTTACTTGTATTTCTCTTAAATGAATAATTTGTATTTTACTTTGAGTAGGTTGAGATCTAACAAAAAAAGTTAGAAAAAAATTGAAGTTCGTAAACATTTTTCAATATAATTCGATACATTTTAAGTCATGACATTTTTCCATCTGAAAAGTAACGTATGCGTAATTCTTTAAATCATACTTTGATCGCTAACGTTAGTTTTGATAATGAATGGCTTTGAGCAGTAAAAAAAAAGAAGCCGCATTTTGAATTTCGTAATGCGATGAATATTATTGTGTGTGTATACTTTATCAATAATTGTTTATGTTATGCACATATATCCAAGTGCATATTTTTTTAAATCCTCATAATAAATACAATTCTCTAATATAAGTAATACAGTAGTGCATACTTTGCTTTTGAATGAATACATTTCATGAATTCTTTCTAGAGTTAGATTAAAAAGTGTCGTTGGGATCATTTTGATTGAGAGAGTATATTCTTATATATGTTTCGGCTAAAAGGTCCAGTTGAGAAACAAACAATTTAAAAGCCAAGAAATAAGAAAGTGCACTTATATAACATAAGATATTGCACTTTAGTTATCAGAACTCTGCCAATGTAAAATATATAGAATAAACCTATAATATTTGTATTCTTACGTATAATAATAGTATGTTTGCTCTAATTGCATGTGCTAGTTTTCCATTCTCATTCATTCAATGCACACAGGTATTCAGCATGGTTGGATTCTGAACCAAACGACGTTGGTAATGAAGACTGTGTCACTCTATCTTCTGATTCAGACATGGGATGGCTTGATATCACGTGTAATCTCGACCAGCCCTTCATATGTGAACGCTATCAGGGTAAGTCACGAGACCTAACACGTATAATCGTTTCTGTTTCATCGCCCAAACGTATTTTTTTCCTACAAATTGCTTGAAGGCCTTTTAAATGAAACTATAGCACTTAATCCACTGTTGTCGACTTGCAGGAAACTCGTGCGTGTCACCCCACCCCCGTTGTTCATTTTTTTTTTAAATAAGCGGGTTTTGCCCTTCTGGATAAGACACACGGAATATGCATCTATCTAGTGGCTAGGGGTTTGCATCTTTCGGACGTTAAAGGGCGGTCCACAGACGTAAATAATCATATCTGATTGATACACGTCTGTAAAAAAACAATTACACACGCACACACATACACGCACACACGCATCATCGCAAAGGTTGCAAAGATCCTGTTGACAATTATATGCTTTAAAGTGAAGCTATAAGACATCTTTTTTGTTCAAATTTCGAACCCCTTGAAAGTGCTAAAATTCAATCGATTTTATCTTGTGTCAAATAACTCGTGAAATTACGAGATAATGAAAACAAATATTATTAGAGGATGCAAAGTGACTTTGCTTCACAATGTTTCGCTTTTCACAACCTTTCAAAAGTCTTGTGAATCTTTTCCTACATGCATGCTACATGCTAGGAATCCCTTCTACATCACTAATGTTCTTTGGCAAGACATTAATTACGTTTTCACATCTAGACCCAGGTGTAGTAAGTGGGTACTTGGTAGGATTTATTCCTTGAATGCACTGAGCGTTGAGTGGTTTGGTTAAAAGTGGAGCTGATAATACCCCAAATGTTATATATTCATCTGGCAATATAGATGAAAGATCCATGCCGGAGGGTGAATTCATGATCTTCTCATATCTGGACACATGTTTTATTATATCAGGTTGATTATAATAAATGCAATGACACATAATAGTTTGAAATTCCTTCTGATAATGGCAATCACTTTGTTAAAATCGATATTTAGACGTTCCCGAATATGAGTGGAGTCGCTTTGAAGGAACCCTGTACTATATCTCCCAATCTTCGATGACGTCATACTCGTTTGCTAGAAGGTTCTGCCAGGCTCAAGGAGGTGTTCTTGCCCAGCCTAAAACAGAAGAAATCAATGTAAGACTTTATAGTCATATTGACAAGTTATATTCAAAATATGGAACGTATAAATGAAACTTGAATACAACTTAAACGATCATTTAACAAATTGTCTGTAAAAGTAGAAAATAAAAGCAATATAAGAAATGAGAGAAAGTAGAAAATATGTTAGGTTATGTGAAAACAATTGAGAAAGAATGTAAAAGGTAATAATGCAGCATGATATCGTCGTGATGAGTCAATTACAAGGAAAGTAAATTATATCTTATTTTAACTAGTTCAACTTTCAATGATGTCATAGACTATAGACATATCGACAAACGTATCCCACTATCATGATCGTGGCATATTAGAAATAATCATCGGTGCTTTTCTCTTTCTGATTTATTCTCTCAACGCATTCACCAGATGCATCTCATCCAGCTTGCTGAAGGTAACTCGTACTGGTTTGGACTCGATGATATCAATCAAGAGAACATGACGTTCCAATGGATTGATGGCACTCTACTCGATAACAATACGTATGTGTTAAACTGTAATATTCATGCACACATAGAACAATATCTTACGTACCCTACTCATGACAAACTGTAATCACATAATGTTGCAGACAGAATGCAATAGGTAGAAACTGGTATGTGACTTAAATAACAAGATAATCTGAGGTACAAGTTGTTATTCATGAAGCTTAGTGTGGCTTTCTCCAATGGGTTGATGGTACCCCCTCCCTTAATCAAGTTAAAAATATTTAAATAATATCATTATGTGTACGTCACGGAGCCTAAAATACAAGCGATGATCATGATTTGCAAAAAAAGGCAAACTTACATTTACAGTATGATTCATATACATTTTAAATGCAGTTCGAATCAAAGCTAAATTTCTCTCGTATTAATAAATCAGTTATACATTGATGTTAGACATATTTAACCTTTGCAGATTTCCTGATTGGTCGAATGGTGATCCAACCCTGCTTGAGAATGGAAGTTGTGTTCATCAGCAGGTTAATAATGGATGGAGAAAACTACCATGTACATCCTATCTCAGGTTCGCATGTGAAAAACCTCCGAGTGAGTATTGGCGTATTTCTCTCCTCTATATTCTAGAGTACTCCTTTATGATAGTCCATGTTAACACATGTCTGCTCCACCTTTAATATCAGATTCATTTTTAATGCATCAAACGAAACAATATTTCGTTTGATGACATCCTTATATTTTGTAACCACTGTTTTGAATCCATAGTTGGTTTCCACTTTAAAGAGAATATCAACAATTGTGAATCCATGCTAATACCATTGTTTTGAGGCAGAGAGGGGAAATATTCTATTATATGGAATGTACAACTTGCCTGTTAAACATTCCTAGTTATTTAGGCTTAATATGATGTTGATAGCTCGAGGGAGCTGGGAAGATGTTTTAGAGTTTTAGAAGTGGAAGTAACTTTGTTAAAAAGTATATTCATGAAAATTGTTTTGTATGTACCAACAAGCATCAAATGTTATCATAACGTATGTATGGCAAGCCGGTTTTTAACATGTATTCCTATTCCTTGCTATTGAATTGAATTGAATTTGAATTGAATTTCTTTATTGTCAAGCACAAAATAAAATGAAGGCATAAAAATCGTCTTACAGCTCACATTTGTATAAAATATAACAATACATTAACATATCATAGACAGTAACTACAAATAACATAAATAACATAACAATGTAATATAATTTAACCTCTCTGTTGAGATATCATGAATTACTATTGCTGTTCAACAGAAATCATTTCTTGATATCAAGAAATAATTTCCGTTGTGAACCAATGGTAAATCTTGACCAAGTAATTAACCTGGAAAAAAACAATCACGTCCAACATTTTCAATGTAACATTAATCAATGGCCTAAATAAATATATGTTTAAACAGTATGAAATAAAAAATTTCTACAAGGAATATCACAGAGACTGTAAATGCACTGCAAACTGGCAACATGCAATAGTTGAATTCTCGCGATACAATTGACTTTCGACAACGCACCGCTCAGGCAGGATGAATTCGTGCACAACTTTTGCGTTCGAAATCGAGTCACAATGAATTTGTGCCCTAGTTTTATGCTCGAAATCAATTGTGAATGTTTGCACTACTTTTGAGCTCGAGATCAGAATGAATTGTTGCATTACTTTTGCGCTCGAAATCAATTGTGAATGTGTGCAATACTTTTAACTAATTTATTCATTATTTATCAATTATATCTGATGCTGCCTTGGTATTTCTAATTCATGTCATTCTTTTCACTACCATCCTCTTCACCTACTGTCTCTACTCCACCAAAATCAACTTCAGCTAGAGGTTCTTCAAGTTTCATAGCAACTGTCGTAGGAAGCGCTGTTGGTGCTTTTGTTATGATTGTTATCGTTATAGTTCTCATCATCATCTTTTACAAGCGAAGAAGGTTAGAGAGATACCTTGTCCTTAACTCGCCTCTTTCATCAGTTCATTCTCATCGTAATCCTCCATGCAAGGGGTTGTATGGCCATGAAAATTGAATTGAATTGAATTTGAATTTATTAACAACAACACATCACAATAATGACAGTACATATGAACAATCATACAATGCAAAAAAAATAATAATACTGATACATGTATACATAACATAAGAGTAATGTCGATTGAACAGTAATGGTTTTAAAACGATATTTTTTAGACATACATCTGCATACTATTAAATGTACAAAAGATATATACTTAAATATACTTAAATACAAGCTGAATTAAGATTGTACTTTAACAAAAATCTATTAAGTTATTTAATTCCTTTTTTTTAATAAATGACGTCCAATGAAAATATTATAAAGCATAACGCTTTAAAAATCTTATGGCAACGTATTTAAAAGACTTATTATGTAAATGACTTGTATTTCAAAAGTACCATACCACTTCCCAAATATCATGTTGACATGTTTCTAAATACCTATTTATTGGGACTTTATAATTTTTCAAAACCTGTATTTATCTATACTTTCATAATATCAACTTTCAGCAATGAAACAGCCGCTACCGAGTCTAAAGGGAAGGAGTCCGATTCGTTTCCGCAGTATGAGAGCCCTGTATTTGATCAGTCAAAGACAGACGTCCATACCTACGAAGACCTGGATAATATCACCCGTACCTACCAAGATCGTAATAACGATGCTCAGAACAACGATGATATTGCCGACCATACCTACCTAGAACCTGATCAAGTAGCTAAATACGTAGAAATATATTGAATGATGCAATAGTGGGAAATTATGTCAAAGTGTAAGGCATTTAAATATTACTATGATAACAAAATAAATACAGTGTTGATGTGCTCATTAAGAATTAAATACATAACAAGAAGAAAAGTCATCACAATAATTTTGAGTTATTCACAAACACAAAAGATTTTTTGTAATTTTGAGAAACAGAATGTTTCAGTCTTTATTTATATGTTGATGGACTTGGGCGCCTCCTATCATGTATCTAATTAGAATACAAGGATGAAAATTCGTCAAAAACCATCATCATGGCTTTCCCTTCTTCGTCTTGTGCTCCTCCTACTTTTTTTCTTCTCATTTACCATATCTACTCGCCTTATTACCAAATCTCTTGATACCGCTGTTCAGTACAAAGATTCATTTAAAATACTATGATTAACAGAAGTCTGACAAATGTGGGTACAAGTAGTTGTATTCCAGCAGACTTTACCTGACGTCCCACCACTACATGAAAGTGAGTGTATGGGGTACGTTTCTTTAAATCTATTTATATATACCTATCTTCCTTTGTTGAAGTTTGTTTCTTACAGCATTGTCATTTTCTGAAAAATTTGATTGACGTATAAATAAACTTTTACATCATGGAGCAACAAAATATGATATTATTTTTGAAAAATAGTTTTTTTTTTAATCTGCAGAAGTATTTGATGAATTTTGTAATAGAAATATAAGATATGTTTTGAACGATTCGATGCAGGTACAAGTAGAAGGGAAAATTTATTGAGTCATGTATATATACGTATGCCATACAGTACGAAGGCATATTCCATTATGTTAATCGGGTTTTGAGATGTTAGTAGTAGAAATATGATATTATATTGCACTTTTTGTCTGTATTGGTAGTGTTATTGCCTGTTATTGTTGTTTAAATAATTATTTCAGCACTTGTGGACAAGAATGAATTAATACTCAATTATTATTATCTATTACTACTATCATTATTATCATTACAAGAACCCACTATTATTATTATTATTATTATTATTATAATTGTTAAAAAAATATTAATATTATTATCACTACTACTACTACTACTAATACTACTACTACTATACTACTCCTACTAATACCATGACTACTAGTATTACTAGTACTCCTCCTACTAATACCATGATTACTACCACGACTCCTCCTACTAATACCATGACTACTAGTATTACTACGACTCCTCCTACTAGTAATACAATGACTACTAGTATTACTACTACTCCTCCTACTAATACCATGACTACTAGTATTACTACAAATCCTCCTACCAATACCATGATTACTAGTATTACTACTACTCCTACTAATACCATGACTACTAGTATTACTACAACTCCTCCTACCAATACCATGACTACTAGTATTACTACAACTCCTACTAATACCATGATTACTACTATTACTACTTCTCTTAGGCTCCTACCAATACCATGACTACTAGTATTACTACTACTCCTCCTACTAATACAATGATTACTAGTATAACTACTCCTTTTAGGCTCCTACTAATACCATAACTACTAGTATTACTACAACTCCTCCTACCAATACCATGACTACTATTATTACGACTACTTCTCCTACTAATACCATGATTACTAGTACTGCTACTCCTCTTAGGCTCCTCCTAATACCATGACTACTACTACTACTACTACTTCTACTACTACTACTACTACTACTTCTACTACTACTACTAATACAACTTCTACGAAGCAGTGGAAGTCAAGCTGGTTAATATGTCAACGATAATTTGTCAGGATGTGAACGAAGAATTGTCTATTATGAAAATGTACTAAGTTGCGAACATAAACATAGTCTATGCACACTAAAACCAACATGAAAGCATTGTGTTATGTAAGGGTGGATGTTTAGGTAAAAACTTAAATAGTAGAATTAGAAATTGTTGAGTACAATTATGCAATGCAAGCCAAGTCAGTAAGCTTATCTTGAGCTCTGGTATGGGCAGGGTATGTCGAGAGAACATGGCTATAATTCATTTGAGATTGTTTATCCTGCGGTAGATCTTGATTGTTTAAACCAGTTAAATAATAAATAAAAACTTACAAAAGCTTGCTAGAAATCATCTCCATAAAATAAAAGCCACAAATCTCATTTACACATAGTGACCTGTGTTATAAGCACATGGTGTCGGGCCTATAATATACTTACCTTGTTTTCTTCATCTTTCTATGCTCACTACTCAGCCGCTATATACATTTTCTACCGAAATCGTTTGGCACGTGTCATTTATGTGTAATCTTGAACATTTAGTGTAAGTTTTGTTGGATTCTGTGAGAATTTATTTCTATCGTTACCAGAGCTCAAGCTTTAATATATGACCATATGCGCAGGGGATTTATAGCACATTATTAAATGTATAAATGATAAGTAGAATTATAGAATGCACAATATGTAAACATGAAAGAAGTATAAACAATAAAGAACACAAACGAAAAAAGTTACTCAATTTGTTTTGCGTAAATTCGTCAGTTTGCACTTTGAACGTTTCTTAACCAAATTTACCCGTCTGAATCTGATTATAAAGCGGTTTGGAATTTGACATATTAAGCCAAGGCCCCGTCCACTGAAGAGTTGATTGCGATTGATATCGATCGCAGGATATGGCACAATCTTCTCTGTTGGGCAAACAAGAAAAATACAAAAAATCGGAACACCCGCCGGCGGGCGGGGCGGCGTCTCCGCCAGGTACACTTCCCCTATCTGAGGCGCCGGCCTTTGGGTCATGCATATGCATGCACTATCCCTTTAAAGGTCGCTCCATTGTTTACTAAAGTTTGTAACTTGTGTGATATGTTGTCACCACTTGTGGAGCATAAACCATCAACAAACAGACGCAAGCAGAAAGTTGTTACCCATGCAGGGAGCCAAATCTTGCTGGAGACCTGTTACCAGCTCTTTAGTACAAGGATCAGTCCTTACATGAATGACCTCGAAATTGGGCTAACCGACAAATCAACATTAAGCAAATTTGCTGATGACACCAAGCTAATCCATCCAGTGCAAATAGACAATAATAGAACAGACATGCAAAACTCCATCAACCACCTTCACAGATGGGCAAATACATGGCAGATGAGATACAATGCAGACAACATGTGGAGTCATGCAATTAACCCACAACCCACACTACACAATCATACACGATGGGCAACTCCCAGCTGAAAGAAAGTACAGAAGAAAAAGATATAGAGGTTCTAGTTCACAAGTCCCTGAAAGTTGCCTCCCGGTGTGCTGCAGCAGTACTGGGGGTGGGGTGGGTGGGTTTTTTAATTTTCAGGGGTGGGTTATTTTTCTTGATGGGGTAATTTTCCTAGTTGGTAATTTCCGGGGGGGGGGATAATTTGCCGGGGTTCATTGTCCAGGGGTAATTGTCCTGATACGGATTAGATTTGTAGAACATAATTATAAAGGAATGGTTAATCATAGGTAGTCAGATACTTTAATATCATCTAAAACCTAGACCTACTAACAGTTATGAATCAATTATATTTAGAAATGGTCTTGTCATGACCTACATGGGCTTCTACATAATTGCTTTGATGAATGTGTTCCTTGTTTACAGTTGAATGATTTATGGAGGATTAATGGGAGATTAACATTTAAAATGCTTAAACTCTTTATCCTATCATACTTTATAACGGCCTGTACATAATAATAATAATAATAATAATAATAATAATAATAATAATATAGAGTATTTGTAATGCGCCAACTCCACATGACTAAATTACTAATGATTTTTTGTTAATTGAGTTTATTTTGTTCTGCCACATGCAAATCAAATTACATTTTAGCAATATAACATAAACAAAATGTAACAAGTTTGTTGAATGTCTATACAATATGATAATAATAAATGATGACAACAAAAAACGAATTTTAAGTGAAAACACAATTCCAAGAATTATTCATTCAGAAAGTTGCAAAAGAACAAGGGCTATTGCAATAATCAATACCTTGATAGCGTGATAGCCCGGGGTAAAGGGAAGGGTAGGGGAGGGGGTGTTGATGATAAAAAAAATAAAACAAAAACTGGTGATGCTGATGATGCTGTTGCTGATGATGGTATTGATGTTGGTGATGGTGGCGATGTTGATTATAATGATGTTGAAAACAAAAATGAAAATATGCTGATGTAAATATGTAAGTTTTTTTCAAATCCCACTACTTTTTTTACAGGTCTATTTACCAATTTCTTTGATCTTTTTTATTTGTTTTTGTCTTTGGGTTCGTTAGTTTTGTTCATTAATTATCCTGATTTACGTTCCAGTTCAATCTGTATTGTACGTATATGACCTAAATTAAAAAAATATATTTTGTTTAAAGGACAATGTGGAAATAAACGCTTAAAATCAGTTTAATTCAGTTGAAGAAAAAAAAGCCTCAGGAATAAGCTAAACATGTATTTTTTTAAACAGTCTTAATTTGTATAAAGAAGGATGAATCAATTATTTTAGTAATGTGTAGAAAGATCATAGTTGGAGTCAGTTCTACCCAATAAATGACATGTGATGGCGCTACACATCGACTAGAATGACAGAGATATGACACGGTTGGAGGCGAAATGGATGTTGTCCTCGATCTCTAGAAAGAAGGCTCCTTGAAACAAAGAGCAGAAAATTACTTCGGAGGACATACTATGATCGAATCTCTTTGGTAAACTATAGAGATATAGATATATTGAATGTTGATACATAATTCAATAAATGAAATAAAATAAATATCTTAGATTTTCTTTCCAAATATAAGTAGCCTATAAGGGCACAGATCAGAATTGTTAACAAACGTACTACAAACTACCTAAAAGCTTCTATCCTAAAATAATTCGGGGAAAATAGGGCACGCCGAGTTTGAAAAATAATCCTACCCCCATTTTCCACAATTTGCATAACGCAGGGATATATTCCACATAATACTTACGTTATTGTACAACTCTTTGAAACCAACGCACTATAACCACTATTTGCAAAATGAACGAACTTCCGCAAATAAAGTATGCCCAAGATGCATCGTACTAATTTGCTGATAATAATTTAGGCACACCGAAATAAAAAATAGAATAGAAACTGACTTTGAACAGGAAACTGATTATAAACAGTTGCAGTTAATTGCAACTTAGATGCAATTGATATCAATCGCAATGACATGTACATAATTATAAAGAGAAAGAAAACTGTTAACTTGTGATTGATTCGGATCAATTTGAACTCTTTATAAGACAAATCCCTGGTATTCTATATTTCTTTCAATTTCACTTTCTGTTTAATATGCATCCTGCATGTAGACTACTTTAGTAATAGTACAAAATCACTTTCTATATGGGACGTACCCTTGCTAGTTATTTGTTTTATTTATGAATTGTTCTAAATAAGAAATATTCAATTAAAATTATCTAAAGTTTTGACACGGTCGTGACAGTTGTTAATAAGTTGCTTCTTAATGTGGCTCATAATGTATTAAAAACCGCCCCTAGAAGCGATTAATATTTCATGCAGTGAAGGCATCATGTAATGTACACAATTCTATATTAAGTTAAACATTGTTATAATGTTAAAAAGTAATAAAATGAACCATTCGTATTGTTTATTACGAAGGAACCATCAGATCTTGTAACAATTATTGCATCTGTAAAGATTAGCTGCCAGTTAGCTCAAGATAATTATGTCTTTCGGTTTACGTATTCTGGCAATAACGTTTCTGTATATTTGCATAATTTTAAACACAATTTTTGTCCAATATATAAATGTCTTCGAAATGTTACACGTGGACCTAAATGATTTGATAAACATTACTTTGCTAACATCGCTGGATTCCTTGATTTGGCATCAAATATTTGATGACAAATTCTTTATCCCTCGTGTTTTACTCTATAGGAGCAAACAGATAAACATTGAGAAAACATTTCTGTTTTGATTGATATGATGCACATTTTATTCATGTAAAGATATATATATAGAGAGAGAGAGAGAGAGAGAGGAAGAGAGAGAGACAGAGATGGGGGGGGGGCAGAGAAAAGAGAGAGAGAAAGAGGGGGAGAGAATAATGAGAGAGAGAGAGAGAGAGAGAGAGAAAGAGAAACAGAGAGAGAGAGAGTCATAGTTAACATTTATGTATTTATTTTTGGTGAAAGGCCCCGAAGTGTATGTCTACACCTACTTTAAATTCAGGATAACTGTCGTCAAATTAACAAATTAAAGAAATTAAAATAATTCTAATTCATTGTCTGTCTACGGCGTGGCAAACAATGCTGAGTTATCGGACTTCCTGCTTTCCGGGTTTTCGTCTCCTTCCGTATCTGAATTATTTACTGTATATTCTATGTTGAAATAATTGTTACATATATCATTTATATATACATTGTGTTTCATATTTGTACTGTTGAGAAGGAAATAAATGTTTATAAACACACAAAAAAAAAAAATATTGATGCAATATGAGAAGGTTAAACTAATCTGAGGTGTTGTGCATGGACCATCATTATGATAGTCCTCAATTTGATAGAAATATGGAAACAAAGGCATCTAATTGATACATATTTTATCGTTTTCAACGTTTGACAGCAAGTAACGATATCTACAAAATACGATATTTATTACATTACTAATGCTGATATCATTACGATGTTTATATTAACAAAAACATTCAACTCACATACAAAACGATTTTCATCAAGTTGCTGAACACGTGTTAACAATTATCTACACATTATATTTATTAAAAAAATCATCAAATATCAATTATCGATTAAAGAGATCATTTACATTCAAGTTTCAAGTTTTCAAGTTTGATTTGTTCCAGATTTTACAGAAAATATGGACATACATATAAATAAAAAAATTATACAATACACATGTAGTATAAATGAGCACATCTCAATGATTCTCAATTCATATAATGGATTAAGTAGAATGTGAAGAACCTATTAAAAAGCAATGATTGTATAATATAGGTTCCTGAAAAAATAAGTAATGTAGATGAAAAACAGTAGCAGTAGAGAAAGACGTAATTTACTTTGTTTGGTGCTTGTGGTGAGCCTGCCTTTCTAGAGGAATTGCACATTCTTATTATAAGCAGCTGATTAGGGCTAATTATTTGTGACTTTGCATGCGGAAACGCTTATAGATTCGTCATATGGTTCTCGAAACTCCTTATTCACGATCGCGGATGTTCATGTGTAAACATTCATAAACAATTGAAGAAACAAAAAACCCACAGTGACAAGCATATTTCATGAAATTATTTTTATCTCCACAGTGAGAAGTTCAACGTTCCTGACATTGGTGTTTTACGGCTATGAGGATGTATAGTTCATTTAAAAGTGCAATTGTATGAAATAGACTCATAAGATCACTTTGCTTGATTATTTGCTGTGTGAATGTGTTTGTTTTTCGACGTCAATGATAATTGCAGTTTCCCACTTCACTATCTGAGCAGGATATTGGAAACATCTTAAAGGCGAATTCAACTTCAACGCAACAAACGATTGGGTCTGATAACCTGTGATATGAAGTGAATGCTTCTTTTCTTGTTGGACCACATCAATACGTGTTATAATGTTTGGTTTTCAATTACTGCAATCGTTATTCACTCTGATGTGGATGTTGACATCTTCAATAGGTTTGTAAATCTCTATAAAAGCTAGAAGCAGTGTATGTGTTTATGGCTGTATGATGTGTCAAACGACTCCTTTGAGCTGACATTTGAATTTTTATTCTCTTCTATTCTTTGATAACGTGGAATGATAACTGAAGCTGTATCTCATTTTATGTACCATATATTTGATACCTTATACGAACATTTTTTATGATGCTATACACTTTTAATTCTTCAATGTAACTTGATACAGCAGTCCCGAAAGAACAACAGTTCGTTAGTAGTGATGACTCATCCTGATTTGAAATAAAAACATTTCTTAATCAAATCAAATACAAAATTTCTTTGCTAGCATTGCTGTCATTATCATCGTTTTCTTACCATGCTTACAGTTGAATGTCAGGAATGTTCTACATCAGGGTTGGATGTGTTTGGTGGCTATCATTATGTCTACTTCCATGGTGATGTCAGCAGGATATTCTCTCAAACACGTGCACACTGTCAAAGCTTAGGGGGTGACATGCCAATCATCACATCAGCTGAACAAAATGTAAGGACAAATACACACTTTTACCGAGTACTATTGAAACTCTATACAGTTTACCTAACATGGCAAGTTTTTTTTAACCGTTTCCTAAGTATTTCTATGATGTTTCTGGCAACTTTTGATTTCTTCAGAAAAAATATATGGAAGCAGAATAAAGTCAAGACTGATAGCAAACATGATATTATAATTAGCAGATGCTCTAAGTTCAGCCTTCCCAGAAACCCTCAACTGAGCATAGGCTTTTTCTAACTTTCCTCCACTATTTCACGATTTTCCACCAGTGAACCACATAAGCTTGTTACTTCTATAGGTGGTAGAGTTTCGGAAATGTGACTTCTAAAACTCTGATTTTAATTCCCAATTCGCGGTAGTATTATTCCCCTTGTAACCTGGATGGTTATGATCTTTCCTTTCCAATAATAATAGTCAAATTTGTATAGCACTTCATACTTCGTAGCGCTTTACATTTTAATTATTACCCTCCCTGGTCATGTTATTATATTGCTAATCCGCACATGATAGTGGACACACTGCGCTCTCTATGAAGTATTATTAATAATTATAATAATAATAACCCAGGCTTCTACAAGTACAGCGCATTCCATCTTCTGGGAAAAGTACAGTAATGTTGTTTAAATTGTGATGAAACAATAATGCCCATTAACTTTCATGACTATTTCGAATATAATAGCAACATCAATAAGTATAAAACAAGAAATTCCAATAAAATGTATGTACCTTTTTATATTTTTAACTTTTCAAGAACCACAGTAAGTTTTAAAGGCCCACAGCTGTGGAATGAGTTGCCAAACGTATTAAAAGAAATTTCCACTGTTCTTACATTCAGGAAAAAATATAAATGTTATTTTCTTAATTGTGATTAGTTTTATTTGATCTAATTGCCTTTTATGTGATTTATGTAAATAGTTGTGTTGTGTTTTTATGTCATTATGCTATGTTATATTATCTGTTTGTTTGATTGTTTTTATTTTTTATATTTTGTATAATGTATTTCTCTTGAAGGGTGGTAATATAGGGGATCATCCTTGACAGGCCAATGGCCTTTGTTGATCCCTCGCATCCACCACCCTTCAAGTTCATCCTTCTTTCACAGTACCATGTCAATGAATGTTTTTTTAATATTTATATTGTTTTAATTTACAATGATTTGTTTGTATATCTTTTGATGTGTTTTTAAAGAGACGTGAAATAAAATTGAATACTTGAATACTTGATAATGCACCAGAAAGCATTTTTGAACAAGTAAGATTTCAGTTGTATTCTGGCCAGGTGCCATTTTACAAGCGCATTCATGCCAATCCAATCACATGAATGATCGCATCCTATCGGGCATCCATTTAGCACCTGGGTGGAGAGTGGTAAATGTAGATTTAGGTCTTGATAAAGAACATTAGTGCCGCTGTAGGACTCGAACCTGGAACCATATGATTCACAATCCGGTTGCATATCCACTTGACCACGACACATCTACAGTAATATGTAGGAATAACTCTTTACACTTCGTTTCATCTGAAATAATATCAAATATAAATCATTCACTCTCCGACTTAATTTTGCGCACCCCTAATGCTGATGCTCATGATTTTCATTAATTATCGATTAATAGTGACAAAGATACATTTCTTAAACGTAAAATTCAGTTTATCTCGGGCTATAGCTCAAAGTATTATACTACGAACCATTGATCTCAGGTCAAGTGACAACATGAAATAAACTGAAAGAAATCTGAAAAGGTTGGTTATTCATAAAATAAGGCTTGTTGTGTATTAAAGCTTTTAAGAATGGTCAAAATGAACAGGAATGGACTCAATTATGGTGAGTTCGATTATAACCCTAGTATTTCAAAACAAAGTAGTTACAAACTATTTTTATTAAAATCTTTATCAGATATGATACAAATATTATGGAAATACCGAACAAATGAAAGGAAAGACAGAGAGTATTTTACTCATAAAAAATGAAACTGGTAGATAATTATTACGAGCTGTTTCATGTACTTGAGTTGTTTTCCAAGAATTATCCACACACACACACACACACACACACACACACAAGTATTTGCCCTTCCCGTAACTCTCTGGTAAAAAAGAAAAGAAAACAGCATAACATTTTAATGTAAAATATTTCTCTAAACTGTTTAGCTAAAACCAGTGCAAATTCTAGCTTAATTTTAGTGCTATAACCGAAGTACTCACTTGGCATAATGGTAGTCAGTTTTTGAGTACTTATGGTCATGTTGATAATGCCACTTTGATGTAAACATCCAAAATTATTCATGTTATATTCATAACATCAACAGAATTTCATTGCCATGGGATTAACGCAGGGTAATGGTAGATATTACATCGGCTTAGAAGACATGGATGACGATGGTACATACAGATGGATTGATGGAACGGACCCTGGGTATGTATCAACTATCAGCGTCACTCAGGCGCGTGCGCAGGGGAGGGGGTCAAAACCCCGTATTTTTTTTAAATGTGTGTGTTTTGGAGGAACCCCCCCCCTTATTCAGCAGCTGGTTGAGTCGTTGCGAAATTTTCGGCGCGATTTTTAAATTTTAAAACCCCCCCTCGAAAAAATCCTGCGTACGCTACTGATGTCACTCCATTTTTCAATCCGTTTTTTCTCATAACAATTTCTTTATTATGTCAATGGGTTTAATGATATGATTACGGAAGCAGAAAGGGAACACAAACCATTTGAAGTGAAAGGACACGGGAGGCACGTTGCTCCCTGACAAATTTCAACCCAGAAAGAAAATGATAATTACTTACTCTGCCACTAAGTGAGAACATCATTTTGAAACCCTAAAGCTTTATTTAATATTGCCACAAAATTCTGAGCTGGTTCATAATAAATCATTAATTTTGCTAATAAATCACATATTTGATCAGATCTTCGTATTCCAGGATAATTCTGAGTCATGCAAAATCTTCCATCATGTTACCCTGATAAATCGAACTATGTCACGTGACACAAGTTCAAATGGCTTATATCAAATAATGGGACAATTATTGTTGAAAGCAGAATTGAAGTAGAATGCTGAAGGCCATCAATTTTCCATTCTTCGCAGCATGACTTGGATATTGATCGTTTAGTCATACATAATCAGCAGCATTATGAAGTGGTGTCAGAAAAGCTCATTTCTATCCTGTTACGCGGCACGTCCAGCCACTAAATTACGTTTGTTTCCCATAGTTTTCTATATGCAAAAACAATAAAACAAATAATAAATTTAGTTTTCGTCTCGAAATAAATCTTTCATATTGCCAAACTGATCATTCAAATTCAAATTCACGCAACTAAAAGCATATTTTCTGCACGAACATGTTTTTGCTTGTAGTTATTTCTGATAATGACATAATCTACAATTATAATACTGGCTCTAAACGAAAGTTTTGTCAACGAATGAACGAAAAACTTCTAGATAGGCGTACATGCCAAATGTTCCATTTTAATGCATTCACACAATTATTCATAGGCCCTTTATACTGATTTACGGCCAGAAGATTCAATGTCTTTTTGTTCCAAAGACATTCGAGTCATGATGCAGTAAATCCATGTCGCATATATATCTTTAACATTTCTATGGACTTTATGATGTGCTTAAATCTAAGTTAATCCTATTTGATTAATCACGTTCAAGGTATACCAACTGGGATACTCCTCTAAACACCGATCCGACCAATCCACCACCTTACTGTGCTGTGATGGTGTCTCGAGTATTTACTGACCCAATGCATGGACGATGGAACCGGGTAACGTGCACTTCAGAAAGACGACATATCTGCCAAATACCTATCGGTAGGTATTTCAATTCGTGTTGCATATTCACCATGTTTAGTCCAGTTTTGGGTGAGCGTGTAAAATAAAATTGTATACATATTCTAGATCAATATTGGCAGACTGTTCTTGATATTTACAATTGAATTTCTTTTACCATTCTGCCCAATTTTATCAACGGCGTGTGAATATAAATCGAAGTTTATAGTGAATTCGGAAACAAAGATAAATAGAGGGAAAGTTAGAGAGAGAGAGAGAGAGAGGGGTGGGAAAATGTAACCATATGAAGTGATTAAAATAGGAAAAGAAAATAATCAATAAAACGAAACAGAATTCAATCCAGTGCAATTTTTTGTCATCATTTAGTTACAAACGAAGAAACCCAATCAACATGTGCATAATCATACAAAGATTGAAAAGAAGCATGTACTATTCATAATGTTGTGGAAAAATAGGCCTATCAAGGTAATTATTGATTAGAATAATAACAATTACAATTACGAAAACAAAATACAAGCTATATCAATACAATAGTATATCAGAAAAACCTGATGTACAATGCATTTTGCTGTTTTTAATGAGCTATTTCGATCATCCCTGCCATAGCCGAGTTTTCATTTTTCTAGTGTTCCGAAATAAGAAAAACGACATGAACCGAACGAAGGATCTATTTAATTGATTTAAGTACAGTGTATGGTCTTGCTAATCTAAGAAAGGGATTATAATTCACTTACTATCTGCCAGGTGATGTCCTAACTAATTGTGGTTACATTTTACGGTCATTTTCGCGGAAATTGTACCATTTCCACGGATTTGTAAAATATTTCGGGCCATTTTTTCGCAAAAAATGGCCGTAAAATCACTTACATGTTATTCTCCAACACACTATGTTAGCTTGAATTACAGCATACAGATGTATCGTCCTCAATACGTAATAACATACAGGCCAACTGTTGGAAATTAGTGATAGCAAAGTATTAGACGGGAAGAGAAAGCGCGAAAATCAGAGATTGAAGTAGACTGGTAAAAGTTTGAATAACATAGAACCCAAAAATGAGAAAATTACCATTTTTCGCATTTTATAATCTTCAAATTGGCCGAATCGGTAATCTGTCATGATCTAGTGGCGGACAACACTTTCATTTGTTCCAACAAACAAAGTGAAAACGTGAGAGTCTGTTCTCTTTAGAGGAAATATAATGATGTGCTATCCATTTTATATTTTGAGTTGTGCCCCTAAAGAGGAGTAGGAGAAAAACAGACATTCGTAATATGCCTTTGTACACGGCTAACGGGAGAGTTTTCCGTGTCTACGTCACAATCAACGGACCAAATTGCCAATCTCAGATTTGCACAATGTTATATCTAGCGATCACGTGTTTCAAACATTCATAATTCTTCTATTATTGGTCCTAATTTTAAAAAAAATTTCACAGTTCTATTTTTCAAATTTTTCTGCTTTCATCAAAATGAACTTATTACAAGGGTTGGATTGCACCTAAATGATCTGCATTTTGTATGAATAGAATACAAAATGCTATAAAGTCCCTCTTATACCGACGAAATTCACGGTTCAGATAGAGGGTGAATAATTTCCCTTTAAGAAATGACAAAAAATTCATTCGTCCAATGTTTTCATACTTAATTGGAGACCTAAAATAATAATTTGGTCACTTTTAGTTGAACATTCACAAAGTAAAACAATTATCGTCGACTGCATAAAGCCCACAATGGGCTCTGTAGAATCAGAAAAAAGCAATATTGTTAAAATCATAATCTTTTTCATCACGATACACTTTCAAATAGAAAGTTTTTTTTTTCATTACAGTATTTGATGGAAGCAGTGAAGCATCATTTGGAGGTCTAGATTATTTCATCTCACCTTCATGGCTAGCTCGGTCTTTCTCAGATGCACGGACCTTCTGTCAGTATCATGGAGCCGATTTAGCACTCATCAAATCACACGACATCAATGTAAGGTCAAGTATATTTACCTCATTTCATTCATTTATCAACTTTACAAGATGTTGTACATGAAAAGTATTTTAACTTTTGTTGCTTAATTAATATTTTCTCTCGCAGCTTGGAGGTTTAGAGAGCTATTGAGCTGTTCTGTCATTATGGAATATTGGGAGAAAATATTTCATGTTATAATATCATTATTGAATGACTCATGATAATGTGACGACGTAATAGGACAACTGGTTTCTCTTGAATCGGAGATAAAATCGGAAGCCAATGCCAATTTTACAATTTCAAACAGAAGGGATTTCTAGTTGAAAGCAGAGATTATATAACAGTCATGTAAACACTCTCATCCTTAATCCTCATGGTTGATACTTTCCCATATCTTTCCAAACAGTCTATTCTCCGATAACGCATGTTTTGAAGCACGTTGATACCATGGTATTATTTTGTGATTTGTGAATAGTTTATTGAATGTATTTCAAATATCAATTTTCATTATTGTTTGTATTAAAAGGACCATAACAGAAAACAGTCACTTGAAAGTAGCTCTAAGCAGCTTCAAATGAATGAATAATTAACACTTCGAATATTATTTACTTAGACGGCTTTTCAAGTTTATTGTTTAAATACTGTCTTTCGGATTCACAGCAGGCGATTGTCGGATTGAACTGTGATATTATCATTATTTTAGTTCATCTTTTTGAATTTTCTTCTAATCATGAAACAGGAAAAGCAACTGATGATTATGAAGTGACATCGTTTTTTTCCTTCCAACAGACCTTTCTTCATAACAGGACTTCGGGAATAAATAACATGTTTTTCTTTGGTTTGACTGACCTAGCTTTAGAAGGCACATTTAGATGGATCGACGGAACACGTTTAGAGTAGGTTCAATAAATACAAAATTCAAACTTAATCGTTCCTACTTTAAATGACTGTCAAGCTCGAATTTACTTTTATTGCTCTCAATTATATAGTTTATAAAATTTCATTTCATTTGTATAGGTTGTGATTAAAATACCCAACAAAATATAAGCAAAACGAACATTTCGCGGACATGTTTTAATGTTACTCGATAAAGATGAATTAATGAAATTAGTTTTAATGAAAAAGTATGCGTAATAATTTTATCAATCATATTTTGATTGCTAACGTGTGTTTTGATGATTTTTTTTTTGCAGTCAGTACTAAGAAACAAAACAAATGCATATAGCATTTCGTAATGCAATGGAGGGCGTGTGTATCCTTTAATTTTTTTTTAAATCTTGTGTACATAAGCAAGTGGATATATAAAAAACCAATCAGCATACAAAAATACACATTTTTAAATAAGCAATCGATTATATCGGTGATATAGCAGTCCATAATTTGCTTTTGAATAAATTAATTTAATGAATTTTGTCTCGAGTTGGATTAAAAAGTGTCGTTGTGAAGCTTACCTTTTGGTTGAGAGAGTATGATCGTATAAATGTTTCGGATCAAAAGCCAGATGAGAAACTAAAAATTGAAAAGCCAAGAAATAAGTGCACGTACATGTATATGACATGGGTTATTCCCGCCCCCCCCCCCCCCCCCCACTCCGTGAACGGAGGGATACCATGCGTGTTACCAAAATGTCCGGTAAAGGGGTACTTTTCACGCACCAAAGTCCGGCTCGTAGTACACAAAAAAGACTTTACACACCGGACTTAGGGGTGTTTTCAAAAGGAGGGAACATGCATATGCGTACCCTAAATAACACCGAGTGGAGGGGCCGGGGGCTATTACACTTCAACTGTCAGTTCTCAAATTGTTTATCTGCCAAAAACAATGCTAAAAGACAAAACCGAACGTCTGAAACATACCCCCCCACAAAAAAAATACCCCTACCCTCTCCCCCCCCCCCCACAAAAAAATAAAAAATAAAAAATAAACTAAAAACAAAACAAAACGATAATTCTTACGTATAATCGTCTGTTTGCTCCTCATACTAGTGTTTGTTTTTCATTCTGTTTCATTCAATACACACAGGTATTCAGCATGGGCTAATGCTGAACCCAATAACTCTGATAATAATGAAGATTGTGCCACTTTACTAGCTTCTGATGCAGACATGGGATGGAATGATTTTCCATGCATTTGCGTCCAGCCCTTCATATGTGAACGGTATCAGGGTAAGTCACGAGACCTAACATGTATTGTCATTCTGTTTCATCGCCAATTTTTTTTGTTTTTATTTCAAATTGCTTGAAGGCCTTTTTGATGAAACTATAGCACTTAATCCAACTTTTTCGGCTTGGAGCAAACTCGAGCATGTCAGACCCCCCCCCCCCCCCCGTTGTGCATTTTTACCGGAATATACATCTAATCTAGTGGCACGGGGTTTGCATAATCGCAAAGGTTACAGATCCCGATGAAACGTATATGCTAGAGAGTGAAGCTAATTACCATGTTAAATTAAATAACACGATTATTATTTAAAAAGTTTCGCATTCACAACCTTATGAAAAGTCTTATGTATCTTGTGTACATGCTACAAGGGGAGGGATTCAAATCCGTGCTGCATCACTGACGTCCTTTAATTTCATGCTAATGAATTGATGATAAATTATGATAAAACTAATGTTATGTATTTTTGTAAAGAACATATAAAACATGATATTTCCGATTTTAGATTATTTATGAATCAAATCCTAATAAGTTGTTCCCAAACCATAGACGACGAACTATCTCTTAATAGCCATCGTTCCACTATAACTAGCAAGATCCCCAAAACTGTAGAAATTCTTTGTAAACTTCGTGATTTTTTGCCACAAAAAGAAATATATATATACTTTATAATTGTCCGGCCTTATCTTATCTTCAATATTGTTTTATTATTTGTGCGAATGTTGGAACAACGAAATTGGAACCGTTAAACAAATTACAAAACAAAATTTTGAGAAAATGTACAAATTCTTTCTTTAGATCCCATTCCCGAACATTATTCTTCCGTTTAAAAACCCTAAAAATATATATATGATATACATAGATTTCAAATAGCATTAGTAATGTATGGTTGCTGGTGTTTGTTGGTGTAGTGTGTTACTGATTAATCTGCAAAATTTTGTATTTTTGTATTGCTATTGTTCATACCATGTATTTTTTCCCTTTACTTGGAACTACTCAAAACAAGTTTTTATTAACTTTTTGTAGTTTTTGTTTTTTCTCTTACTATGTTTATTTACCATTTTTGCATATATTTAGGTGGTCTGTCTTCGACAGACTACCTATTGTTTTTGATCAAATTTTCTTTCTTTATTTATTTCTTTATTCTTTATTTTTATTTTCCGCACTTTTTTGTGTAGAGGATAACTCAAGATCAGTTGGGTCAATTTCTTTCAATTTTGGCACAGTCATAGGTCCTTGTCATGAGACGTGACAGCAACATTTTCAAGGTCATCAAGTCTTCATGACGTCATCCAGGCGCCATTTTGTGTTTTTTTTGGTACTTTTTACTCAGGATCATATCTTCATAACGGAAAGGCATTTCTTATTCATATTTATCATGATCAAGTTCAATATCCGTCCGGTCAATTTCCGATCAAAAAACGCGCGCACATGCATACGTCCGCGCGTCAGCGCGCGCGCAAAATTTCAAAATGCTCCAAATCGTCTCAAATTCATTTTGGATACGTTTTAGGCCATTTTAAGCATTTCATAAAAAATCACGCAAAACACGCATTTTTGCGCGTTTTCGTTCGTAGCGGCCAAACGAAAAATAATTCCTAACCCCTAAAATTTGACAGGATATTCCTTATTTTATCCCGAACAATTTGATACCATGTTTAGCTTTTCATGACCATTATTGACGGAATTAGCGTCCGTTTAAAATACATGTCCGTACGCGCGAGATCTTGTAATACACAGCATATATGGCCAATAACATGCTTGTCCCTGCTTATACAAAATCCATTATAGCTCTTAGGGAAATCCACAGATCCCCAATTTTTTTTTCATATTTGGATAGAATATGAGTTGGAAATATGATTTCAGGTCTCATTTGGCCATTATATATATCATGACATCGTCATAATGGCCTTGGAACTCAAAAAACAAATTTGCATATTATGACGTCAGCAAATTTATGGAAAATTGATTGTATTTCTGTCAATATTGATTAATTTACTTCCAAACTTAGATATGTTGTAGCTGGGACCATTCTCTACGATATTAGTTTTTCATTTTGATGACGTCATCATGGTGAAAATTTCAATTAAAGGCGACATGTCAGAATTTTCTTAATTTGCGTGTTATCTCTATGGAAGGTGAATTTCGCTCACATCATGAATCTACATGACACTCATCCTTGAGCACTATCTCGCTTATTCGTGCTCTATTTTATCCCTAATTTTGGTATGTTATAGCTGAGACTATGGGCTACAAAAACAATGTACTTTATTTTTTAATCAGATGTTGGGATCATGTCGTAATTCTCAATTGAAAGTTCAAATTGCACATTTTCTAGAACTTTGCAGGATTTTCTTTATTAGGTGGTCTGTCTTCGACAGACTACCTATTGTTTTTTAGGTGGTCTGTCGATGACAGATCACCTATTGATTTCGTTAGAATTTTCTTTCTTTATTTATTCTTTATTCTTTCTTTATTTATTAGGTGGTCTGTCGATGACAGATCACCTATTGATTTCGTTAGAATTTTCTTTCTTTATTCTTTATTCTTTATTCTTTCTTTCTTTATTTATTTTTATTTATTCCGTACACTTTTTCGCGCGTATCCACGCGTCCTGATATTTTGCAAAATAGAATCGCCAAATTTTCTCTGTTATCATATTTATTACATTTTTCCAAGCATTTTGATACCTTGTTTACCTTTTTCCGACCAGTAATAACGGAATTAGCGGCTGTCAAAGTTGAACGCGCGCGCCGACCTGCGCTATTTGTATCCACAATACATGGGCAAAAACATGCCTATACAAAATTCATTGTAACTCTTCAGAATGGATAGATACCCCCCAATTTCTTTCATATTTAAATAGATTATGAGTTGGAGATATGATTTCATGTCTCATTTGACCCTCAATTAACTCATGACGTCATCATAATGGCCTCCGAACTCAAAATTTCAATTTGCATATTATGACGTCAGCAGATTTTTGGAAAATTGATTGTATCTCTGTAAATATTGATTAATTTTCTTTCAAATTTTGATATGTTCTACCTGAGAATATTCTCTACAAATGTAGTCGGAACGATATTTCATTTTGACAATGGTATCATGGCGTATTTTTGCGATTAAAGGAGGCATGTCAATTTTTTACATTTTGCGTGTATTCTCTATGGGACGTGACTTTTTCTCAAAACTGGATTCTACATTCTCGTCTTTCGCGAGCAATATCTCCGTCGTTTTATCTTTGTTTACGCTGAGCTTTGAGTATGTTGTAGCTGAGACAATAAGCTATCACAAGTGTGTCCTTTATTTTTCGATCAGATGCCGGGATAATGCTCATATTTCACTTACAAAGTGGGATTTGAGAATTCCATTTTCCGTTTGCGCGCACGTTTGTGTTCGTAATGGTCGTACGCAACCTAGAATCTCCTTTTTTTTGTCTATCATAGTATTGCCCATTTTATTCCGAACAATTTGATACCATGTTTATCTCTTTATGACCATTAATAACGAAATGAGCGTCCGTTAAGGTAAAGTCCGTTCGAACACTCAATTAACTCATGACGTCATTATGATGGCCTCCGTTCAAGGTAAATGTCCGTGCGAGCGAGCTCTTGTAATACATAGCATATATGTGCAAAAACATGCCTATACAAAATTCATTGTAACTCTTCAGGATGGATAGATACCCCCAATTTTTTTTTCATATCTTGATAAAGTATGAGTCGGAAATATGATTTCATGTCTCATTTGACCCTCAATTAACTCATGACGTCATCATAATGGCCTCCGAACTCAAAATTTCAATTTGCATATTATGACGTCAGAATATTTTTGAAAAATTGATTGTATCTCTGTAAATATTGATTAATTTTCTTTCAAATTTTGATGTTTTACCTGAGAATATTCTCTACAAATGCAGTGGCCCCGAATTTTCATTTTGACAAAAACATCATGGCGTATTTTTGCGATTAAAGGAGGCATGTCAATTTTTTACATTTTGCGTGTATTCTCTATGGGACATGACTTTTTCTGAAAACTGGATTCTACATTTCCGTCTTTCACGAGCAATATCTCCGTCGTCTTAGCGTCGTTTTCGCTGAGCATCGAGTATGTTGTAGCTGAGACAATAAGCTATCACAATGTGACATTTATTTTTCGATTAGATGCCGGGATCATGCTCATATTTCAGACCACCTTAATCGTCCTCGTGACGATTTAAATTCTAGTTTTTATTTATTCCGTACACCTTTTTTGTGTATACGTTTACTCGAAATCGACTTGGTCAATTTCCTTCAAATTTCTGTTAGTCATTAGGCCCTATAATATCAAGTTCCCGAAACCTTTTTTAAGTTCATGGGGTCATCGTGACGTCATCCAGGCGCCATTTTGTAAAAATCAGGTCATTATCATATCTCAATAACGAGTCATCAAAAATCAACCATATTTGGTATACATCAACTTCAGGTCAAAGGTCAACTAAAAATGTCAACAAATTTTGCGCGCGCACCTCGACGCGCACGAACGCGCGCATCAAAATTGTATAATGATCCGATTCGTCCCAAATTAATTTTGCATACGTTTCAGGCCATTTTAAGCATTTTGCAAAAAAACGCGCACACGCGCATGCGTGCGCGTTTTCGCGCGTACTTGCATTTTGCAACGTAGAATCGCCAAATTTTCTCTGTCATCATATTTGGCACAAGTTATCAAGCATTTTGATACCTTGTTCACCTTTTCCTGACCATTAATAACGGAATGAGCGTCCGTTAAGATACGCATCCGTGCGTGCGAGCTCTTGTAATACATAACATACATGTGCAAACACATGCATATACAAAATTCATTGTAACTCTTCAGAATGGATAGATACCCCCCAATTTCTTTCATATTTAAATAGATTATGAGTTGGAGATATGATTTCATGTCTCATTTGACCCTCAATTAACTCATGACGTCATCATAATGGCCTCCGAACTCAAAATTTCAATTTGCATATTATGACGTCAGCAGATTTTTTGAAAATTGATTGTATCTCTGTAAATATTGATCAATTTTCTTTCAAATTTTGATATGTTCTACCTGAGAATATTCTCTACGAATGCAGTCGCCACGATATTTCATTTTGACAATGGTATCATGGCGTATTTTTGCGATTAAAGGAGGCATGTCAATTTTTTACATTTTGCGTGTATTCTCTATGGGACATGACTTTTTCTCAAAACTGGATTCTACATTCTCGTCTTTCGCGAGCAATATCTCCGTCGTTTTATCTTATTTTACGCTGAGCTTTGAGTATGTTGTAGCTGAGACAATAAGCTATCACAAGTGTGCCCTTTATTTTTCGATCAGATGCCGGGATCATACTCATATTTCACTTACAAAGTGGGATTTGAGAATTCCATTTTCCGTTTGCGCGCACGTTTGTGTTCGTAATGGTCGTACGCAACCTAGAATCTCCTTTTTTTTTCTATCATAGTATTGCCCATTTTATTCCGAACAATTTGATACCATGTTTATCTCTTTATGACCATTAAAACGAAATGAGCGTCCGTTCAAGGTAAATTCCGTTCGAACACTCAATTAACTCATGACGTATTTATGATGGCCTCCGTTCAAGGTAAGTGTCCATGCGTGCGAGCTCTTGTAATACATAGCATATATGGGCAAAAACATGCCTATACAAAATCCATTGTAGCTCTTTAGGATGCAAGATGACCGCAATTTTTTTTTATATCTTGATAAAGTATGAGTCGGAAATATGATTTCATGTCTCATTTGACCCTCAATTAACTCATGACGTCATCATAATGGCCTCCGAATTCAAAATTTCAATTTGCATATTATGACGTCATCATATTTTGGGAAAAATTGATTGTATCTCTGTAAATATTGATCGATTTTCATCCAAATTTCGATATGTTTTAGCTGAGACAATTCTCTACGGATGCAGCATCCACGAATTTTCATTTTGATGAAAACATCATGGCGTATTTTTGCGATTAAAGGAGGCATGTCAATTTTTTACATTTTGCGTGTATTCTCTATGGGACATGACTTTTTCTGAAAACTGGATTCTACATTTCCGTCTTTCACGAGCAATATCTCCGTCGTCTTAGCTTAGTTTTCGCTGAGCATCGAGTGTGTTGTAGCTGAGACAATAAGCTATCACAAATGTGACATTTATTTCTCGATCAGATGCCGGGATCATGCTCATATTTCAGACCACCTTAATCGTCCTCGTGACGATTTAAATTCTAGTTTGATATTGTTTTTATGCTTGAGAAAAATTAATAAACTGAAACTGAACTGACATTAATTACGTTTGCCACACTCGTCCGAATCGTTTTATTCCTCGGATACACTAAGCGTTGAGATTTTCGGTTAAAAGCAGGTCTAATAATACCCCTAATGTTATATATTCTTCTGGCAATATAGATGAAAGTGCAATGCCAGAGGGTGAATTCATGATCTTCTTAAATCTCGTCACGTGTTGTAGCAGTATGACTATGATGAATTCAATGATACTTAATGGCTTGGCATTCTCTCTTCATCCTGTCTCAAAACACGAACAATGTCTAATAATGGCAATCATCTTCTTATAATCAATATGTAGATGTTCCTGAAAATGAGTGGAGTCGCTTTGATGGAACCCTGTACTATATCTCCCAATCCTCGATGACGTCATACTCGTTGGCTAGAACGTTCTGCCAGGATCAAGGAGGTGATCTTGCCCAGCCTAAAACAGAAGAAATCAATGTAAGACTTTATAATCATATTGACAAGTTTTATTCAAAGTATGGAACGTATAAATTAATGGCGATTAAAACTTAAACGGGTATCTAACAATTTTGGGTAAAAAACGAATGTAAAAGCAATATAAGAAGTTTAAGAAAAATAGGGAATATGTTATGTTATTTGGAAACAGTGTTGAAATGATATGAAGATAATAGAGCAGCATAATATCATCATGAGGGGTCAATCATAGGGAAACAAAATACGTCTTATTTCAACATATCGATACACTCATCCCATCATGGCACATTCAAAACAATCCGTGGTGAATTCTAATTCATCCTCCTAACCCTTTCATTAGATGCATCTCATGAATCTGGCTGAAGGTAACTCGTACTGGTTTGGACTCGATGATATCAATCAAGAGGGCATGTTCCAATGGATTGATGGCACTCCACTCCACAATAATGAGTATGTGTTAACTCTATTGTTCATACACACACACACACACACCCACACACACACACATGCACAGCAATATCTCACATACCATTCTTATGACGGGCTGTAATCATATCATGTTACAGACAGAATGAAATAGGTAGAAACTAGTATGTAACTTTAAAGATAAAGACCAGTTATGGTCATGCGATTGCATTGTGAAAGAAACGTTGTGGAATCGATCAGAAAAGGTTGATCATCTAGCACATGATTGGTGTGTATACTGCAAGGTTCTGGAATCATCAAAATGATAAGAAATTTGGCCCATTCTTCGTAAAGCTATAAGCACTGTACACAGAAAGATGTATATGGGACTACGCACACGTGCGCGACACGTGCGTTTATCTCTCACAGTCCAATAGATAAATTAATTTACCAAATATATCAATTAGCAGGCGGTTTCCCGGCAAAATTGTTATCATCATGTATTAGTCAAAACATATTCTTTCACATGATTGGTAATAAAGAGCTTCCATTTCATTTTTTTTAAGTGGAGCGTTTCCAATAATGGTCTTTACCTTTAAGAACAAGATTTCTGAGGCACAAATTGATGATCCATCAAGTTTAGGTAGGCTTTCTCAATGGATTGATGGCATCTCCCTTAAACAAAGTTGAAAAAATATTTAAAAAAATAATTTCTATGTTTGTTTTTATGTAAACGTCATGGAGCTAAAAAAGCAAACCATGATCATGATTTACATTTTAATCAATTTTAACTGCAACTCGAATCAAAACGCTGACATAGCGCTTTCAAACAAGGAAACGATTATGCCCTTTAAAGTAAAACATTTTTTTCATTAATACTTTAGTTATACATTGCTGTTGGACATTTATTTACCTTTGCAGATTTCCTGATTGGTCGAATGGTGATACAACCCTATTTCAGGATAAAAGATGTGTTCATCAGCAGGTTGATAATGGATGGAGAAAACTATGGTGTACATCGTACCTCAGGTTCGCATGTGAAAAACCTCCGAGTGAGTATTGGCGTTATATAATATCCTCTATATTCTGGAGTACTCCTTTTTATGATAGGCCATGTTCAAACATGTCTGCTCCACCTTATCACATTAGTTTTTAATACAAACGAAACAAGGCAAAAAAGGGAAATATTATATCATATGAAATGTAAAACTTGCCTGTTAAACACTCCTAGTTATTTAGACTTTAATTTAATGTCGATAGCTCGCAGGAGCTCGGAAGACGTGACTTCATAAAGTATAATATAATATTTAGATCGTGTTTCCTAAAGCTTCCTAAGCTTAAAGGTCAAAACGCCATTTTTTTAAAGTGACTAGGCAATTTACTTCTCTTTTTGGCTGACAGATATTCCAATTCTTTTTGTTTCTTAACCAGTGATTTGAACGCTGTGAAATTGGGGAGCATATTTCTAAACTTGCACGAATAAGTATGATATTTCAATAGCAAAAACAGATATGAGACAAACCTGTTAGTGCAGATGCCAAAAAGTTTTTCAAAATTGGTTACAGGTAAGTTGGAATTTAATTTCTGACCAATGACAGTCACAAGATTGTCCCAAATTGGAGTAACCTTTTCATACTCACAAAATAAATGAACTAAAGTTTCCTCTTTCTTTTCACATAAAGAGCAATTATAGGCAAATCCTTCCTCTTGATCTTAAATAGGAAATCAGTCACTGCAATGGCTTTGTGAAAGACTTTAAAATAAAAAGACCTTAATTTAGTATCAAGAGTACAAAATAAATTAGTGCAATGAACCTTTTCCCAGTTAACATTAATAGGTACCAATAAATTATCTTTCCAATAAGCATATCTCTTAGCTGGAAGATGCGAGCGAAGTAGCACAATGTAAGCATTCTTAGGAAATTTTTTATATTGTAACAAATTAAGCACTATGGTATCATAAACCCCAACAATGTCAACATCAAAATCCACCATCCAGTCCTCTGGAATATTCTTTATCAAAAAATTAATTTTTCTTCTATCTAAAGAAGAAATACCGAAATCTAGTACCAGTTCTTCAACAAGTTTATGCCCAGTGAAAGGAGGATTAACCAAATCTGACATTGTAAGAATATCCTTATCAAACCAAGATTCATAGTAAAAATACGATTTGGATTTTGAACGGACTAATTTATTGTACCATAATGATTGACAAGCACTTAATTTTGAAAATTTATGACCATAAAATTCCTTGGTGGCTTCTTCTCTGTATAAATACCATGAACGCAATGAATCAGCCAACTGAACATTGCCCAGAGAGTTCAAAACACACTCAGATGCATTGCACTTCCACAAAAGGAAAACGTCTTGATTAAATTTCTCCAAAAAGGATAGTTCGATATTTTTCTAAGGAGCATCACAATTTTCATCGAGAAGGTTTAAACCCAAGTCATTTTCTGGGCAATGGCAAGAGATAAGGGATCGATCATTTTAAGACCAGCATTTTTATAATCATTACACATAGATAATCTCTGCACTCTGTCTCTACCTCCACTCCAAATAAACTTGTACAAAACCTTATTCAACTCTGCGAAAAAGGAGCGAGGTATTCTAATACAAAGAACTGAGAAAAGGTAAATCAGTTGTGGCAATACAAGTGTTTTTATTACACAAATCCTACCTATTAAAGAAAGATTTCTCATACGCCAGCAGTTTATGGTATTTTCCATTTTTTCAATCTCTCTTTATAATTCAAACAATACTGTAGACTTAAGTTTAAAGAAAAGTTTACTCCTAGACATTTAAATTTAGATGTTTTCCATGAAACACCCTGGTTAGAATAAGGAAAATCTTGGCATCCTTTTTGAGAACCAATCCAAATTGCTTCAGTTTTACTAAAATTAATTTTACATCCAGAGTATTTACCAAAATTTGACAAGGTAACAAAAAGTTCAGAGAATGAAATATCTGATCCATCTAAGAAACAAACGGAATCGTCTGCAAATAAAGAAATCTTAGCTTCAGTGTCATTTTGTAATGGAATACCTTTGATTTGAATAGGTTGACGTATGTAAAGAGCCAATATCTCAATAACAAATAAAAATAAATATGGGGAAATTGGACAACCCTGAAATATTCCTCTCTTCATAGAAATACATTTTGTTAAAAAACATTATTCAACACATAGCTAACAAGCATCACATGTTATCATAACGTACGCACTGTAAGGTTGAAGTGTGATATTTGACCCCGTTGTGTATTCCCCCTTAGTTCTCCCTCACCAGAAATGTTAGGCGGACACTACTCACAACAATAACACATTTTCCCATATAGGTCCACGCCCGATCCTTCCTGTACGTCTAATGGCAGCTACTACATCCCCCTACGAGGGAGGACTGCTGGATGCTTCATTTGTCTGTCTACTCGGCTCAGAGAATGAAGAGATTCTCACATTCTCAACCAGAAGACTCGTCCGTCTGAACGAGGCTATAACTCCCGATAGTTACACAGCTCCAGGAGACTTCAATGATGTATCATCTGTGGTATTAAGGCAGACTCTTCCAGCTACACGGGATGGCTTGGGATTCTTCGAGTGTTCAACGGTGACGGCCAGTAGAATGACATCTGTTCCTCTTGCCATTCTTCTTACTACCCGTAAGTTGTCCGTCAGTTTTTTCTTGTCAAACCGGTAGATTTTATGCATATTGTATGATTACTTATGGATGTTCTTAGCTGGTAACAACAAAAAGAGGTCTTGGTAATGAAATGAAAACTGCTAATCCTTTTCAAATTGTAAAAATAGTATTTTGTAAATTTGTATGAAATTGAGACCAAACTAAATTTCCATTGGACATAAAAAAGATGAAATATTATATGGAATTGAAATGATATTATAGCAGAGATAGTTATGGGAACTAATTTAGACTTCGTAAAAAGGACACACAACTGAAAAGGAGAGAAATATAGAGAATATGGGGGAGCGAGAAGAGAGAGAGGGGGGGGGGGGGGGGAGAAAGAGAAAGAAATAGAGAGAGAGAGAGAATAGACGGATATATATATATATATATATATATAATAGTAGATACTACGATGTAGAGAGAAACAAGAGAGAAAGAAAGAAATACTGTCGAGATACAAAAAAAGGTTACTTGTAATTAACAATTAACATTTTTGTGGTAGACATGGTAAATAAGTATTTTATCTTTGTCATAGGCCAACTGCAACCCAGCGATGGTCGGTTTACAAAGACAGCACAAGTTGGAGATGATATCACACTCAGTGTGATGAGCACGACAGGGATGGAAGGTAATGAAGGGATACGATGGCGGAAATTCACGGATGTAGACTGGGCTAATTCACTCATCGGAATGAGTTCTGGCAGTCTATCACACACAATTCAATCCGTATCTGTCTCAGACGCCGGTGTGTATGTGACGTATATGGATGGAACGTTGGATCAACATCAATTCAGCTTCATAAGGCTCATCGTGAAGGGTTTGCTTTTTGACTTCACTCTTTAATATTTAAGTATCCCAATAGCATATCGTGTAAATGCCAAACATTAGAGTACTTATGTAATCCTACATACTTTAGGACACATATACGCAATCGGATAATGTCACTAATGGCATAATGACAATGTAATAATGGTCCGCTGATGCTAGTATTATAGGTCAACTATAATCAGTTGATCAAAATGCCCAACACGATATTACTAAAATATGAGGGCCCATTTAATGTAACATAAGTTTTGTGCAGTTCCGCTCGACAAAGCAGTTAGATATCAAACTTTAAAAAGTAAAGAATAATAGATTACATGTTTCCAGACACCTAATTAATTGAATTATCACCTATTCATTCAATGTTTTTAGTACCGGGTGGTTTCTTAGATTATGACATTATCTCGTTTCTTTCTATGAACAGAATGCCCTTATGGAAGATGGAATCCACGGCTATGTGATCGGTTGTGTGATAGTTGTTATAACGGAGGTGTATGCCACGAACTCTCAGGAACATGTATCTGTCCTCCTGGCCATGCTGGAAAGAACTGCCTCCAAGGTATAATGATGACATACAAATAATATTCATTAATGTGATTTAGTAACACGAGCTCTCTGTTTGGAACACTCCGGACATCTGATGCGGTAGGCGATATGAAATGGTTTTTGGACTTTAAAAAGAGTTAAATCGTCTTTTTTCAGCAGAGATTGGCGATATTATAGCAATAACAATAATTTCAGCAAGAGTAACTGCACTTTTCATTTCAAAGACATGATTTAAAGCTTATCAGTACTAGTTTACAGGAGAGATTAGAGCGCCTGCAAGGTCACTGGACAAGTGGTTATCTCATCAACTCAGCTCTCAAATAACATAAGAAAAAGAGGATCATGGGGAACCAATGGTCACCGATTAGGCATTGTTTTCTTTAGAGGGAGCAAGTAGCTACAAGTAGTGCAGTGGGCCTTTAAGCGAGTTTCCTTACTAAAATAAGTGCCATAATCTTTCTGTTTAGCATGTGAAAGTCATCGGTTTGGCTGGGACTGTGAATTTGAATGTGGTCCCGGTCAGCCTCTAGACCAGTGTGCTGGAAGCCAGATCTGTCTACCTGACCCTTATGGATGCACCTGTTTTGCTGGATATACAGGAATAAACTGCGATGAAAGTAAGTGTTTAATCGCTGACGATTTCAACTGAATTACAGTTTGAAGAAAGCTATTCCATGAATTAAATTTGTTGAAATGGACTGTAGTAATCGTAGTAATCGCAAAGCACAGAGGGCAATAGTTGTTATCTCTTTCACCAAAGAAAACAGTGTGTGTGTGTGTGTGTGTGTGATGGGGGTGGGGGGGGGGGGTAGACAAATCGCCTGGAAGCTTAATAATAATAGTAATGGTGGCTTCTTATAAAACGCAACAGGTCCATCAGGCATGACGCTCATGGCGCTTTACATGCAAATGTAAGAACGAATAGACAAGAAGGTTCAATATATATATAAAACATTAACATATTGAACCTAAAGCATTAAAGTAAGAGCATATAAAATACAAAAATATGAATATAACTATAATAGTTTAAGGAACATGGATAAATTTAGCCTAATATACAGAACAGATTTCAAATAAATTGAAAATGGAAAAATAAAGATGTGACATTTATTACTGGCGAAACTAAGTTTGAGGTTGCCAATAGATTACGTTTCTTGTATGTTCAACAAGCCTGCATTATACCTCATTTATTTCGTCTTAAAGCATGTGTAGATGGTATGTTTGGAGCTGATTGTCTTCAAGAATGTCACTGTACTGATGGAGGAGATTGTGATGACTTCACTGGGGAATGTCCCGGAGACTGCTCGCAAGGATGGTCTGGGGTAGCATGTCAAGGTATAATCATTTACTTTACTTTTTGATACACGCAAAAAACTGAGGTGCTAAATGTTGGGTGCTGAGTGAGATTCTGCACTTGAAGTGCCAAAATCAGCACTTGACGGGTTAACTTTAACAAGGAAACCGAAACGTGCTGAATATTTGAGTGCAGAAAACGAGTGCTATAACAATATGCAGCACTTAACATCGAGTGCTGACTGCATAACCTGATCTGATTGGTCGGTTAGTATAATCGCTGTTACCTTGTGAATATTTGTTTTTGAATCAAATTCAGCTAAGAGATTCTTACATTCTTCATTCTCCAGGTCAATACCCAAGGCCTCAAAAGTCTGAATAACTTTGCTCCTTAAACTGTCAACAACATCAGTATTCAAAGCTGTTGCAGCAGATAACACTCTGTTTGTCATAGCATGGGTCATGTTGGTGTTTGATAAAAGAGAACCAATGAAAAATGCAGCTGGTCTCACTATGAACATGACAGACAATGAAAGCGGACAAAATATACAGTTCCTCAGGTAGACAAAGGAACATCCCTTGACTGCTATTATGTAAAATGTGTAGAACAGGTGAATATGCATGTGACACCTGTTCTACACATTTTTACATAATAGCAGTGAAGGGATGTTCCTTTGTCTACCTAAGGAACTGTATATTTTGTCCGCTTTCATTGTCTGTCATATTCATAGTGTCTTGTACTGTCATTATGCATTGCTCCATCTTGTTCTTGTAGTAGGCCTATCCTATCATCATCATCATCAAATGCATCATCTGCTGCAGGATTATGCACTTCACTAACAGCAACACCCAAATCAGCATCAACTAGACCCTCCATACCCTGTACAACTTCAGGTTCAGGTTCTTCTTGTGGATGTTGGTTTAATAAATGTTTCCTGTAAGAGTTGAAAGTGGTAAATGACGAAGGACATCCACCTTGACCACATACCAAATGTAGAAGGGGCATGTCAAACAACGCATGAGTTAGCACTTGCACAAGGGCTATTCTGCTAGCACCCAAAAGAGAGCAAAACTTGGCACTTTAAGTGCACAACAGTCAGCTCCTTTGGGTGCTAGCAAAGTAGCCCGGGTGCACGTGCTAACTCAGCACTTCGAGTGCAGTCACTATGCGAGCTCCTAAAAAGTGCTAAAATTGAATCTTTAAGTGCTAAATTTAGCACAACAGTCAGCTCCTTTGGGTGCTAGCAAAGTAGCCCGGGTGCAAGTGCTAACTCAGCACTTCGAGTGCAGTCACTATGCGAGCTCCTAAAAAGTGCTAAAATTGAATCTTTAAGTGCTAAATTTAGCACTTTTTTTTTTGAGTGTATATTATTGAACGTTTGCATGTAAGAATACATCGGTATGAAATTCCATGCCGATATTTTTGATGACTTCTGCAGATGCAACGCTCCCATTATAGTGTCTAGAATCCTATTCATTAATCAAAATGGTTACAGATATAAATAATTGTATTTGCTTATATAGCGCCTAACACTTACATTATCAGAAGTCTCTAAGCGCTCTACAATAATGCAGCATAATTACCCTGGCTTTAGCAGTGCAGCTGTTACGCGCGCTGCGTTTCAAGGAATAAATTCGTACCAGTTACCCATTTACTTCACCTGGGTTGAGTGTGGCAAATGTAGATCAATGTCTTGCCAAATGACATTAGTACCGCGGCGGCACTCAAACCGCGGACCTTGTGATCAACGGTCCGGCGACGTTTCCACTCGACCAAGACACCTCTAAAGGTTTCATGGTCCTCATTTTTTTATGCAGGTTACGCCCATGACGAATATGTACCATATCACAGCGAGTTAACGAGCGAGTTAAGTTAGATAAACTAGCTTTGCCTGATATGCTTGAGTTACTTGAGTGGCTCGGATATAACCATGATCACCAGCGTAATGATGTCAAAGCGCCACGAGCGTCACTACGTGACGGAGATGAGCCCTGATTTTTAAGAAGCTAATATTATTAACTCACAAGAATGATTTCTCTTTATATTCCTTCACATGTAGTTCCGTCTCTTTGTCCCACCGGCTACTTTGGGACTGACTGCACTCAGAGATGTAACTGCAAGAATGCTACAGCATGCGAAAAGGAGTCCGGATTTTGTGCCGAAGTTGAAGGAATATGTGACGTTGGATATCTTTCTGATTCTGTTGATTTCCCATCAAGCTGTACAACATGTAAATTACTCTTTGTTTCATACCATTTAAATATTTTGAAATTTATTCATACTTTAACGATTATTACTCTAAATCACGTCGTACACGCATGGACCAAAAGATGGATACTGTTTTCATATTTTCTGTGACATTTTTCCGTAGAGAAGTCAGACTTTCATTTTTTTAATTTTAAACTATATAAACGCAAACAGGATTACGCTAAATTACAATTGAATACATTGAAGCGAGAGGGATGTAATGGAGCTGGGGGAGAAGGGGGCTGCTGCCTTTCCTCTCGTTAAAATCTTTGAATTGCTAATATGTTGGTCCCTCATATTAGAATAGCGGGATTTATATTTTGATGAGGGAATATTAAACATCATTTACAGGGATTAATTTGCTCGCTTTGCAAACTCCTATGAACATGAACACTTGTATTCGGCCAAGATGTTCTAACTTTCATAGTATTTTATCCGTCACCAAGGATATTTTGTTCATAAAACTTATTGAAAGAAAGTGTCTCCCTTCTGTAAGAGTACTCAGAGTATCACATTTTTTTTTGGAGCAAAACTAACAAATATATACCCAAAAGACTTTATTTATCGTGTGTAGTTTCAGGATGCTACAGCTCTTGTTCGAAGACATGTCATTGTTCTGGTGGTGTTGAAGATTGTAACTTTCTGACTGGTGATTGTTTGTCATCCACATGTCATCCAAGATGGATCGGGGATCAATGCCAAACAGGTAGGATACCTCGCCCTCTTCTGTGTTTTAAGGAAACTCCTAAAAAAAAAAATTGAAAGCCAAAAACCTTTCTCTAACCTATTGCTTAAGTCAAACGATTTTAATAACTTACCAAGGTGGTATTTTACTTCTCACAGTCAATTGTAGTCCTTTGTTAAAATAATTTATAGATTAGTTTTCAAGTCATGATGTTTGTTATTTTAGTGCATATTACCTAAATCATTTCTCTTTTTGTTTTTAGCTCAGGTAGCCGTCAACAGCGCGCTGTTCAGATTCAAAAGTCAATCTTAGCCTGCCAGGGTCACCTTTTGTGAGGACTGAGAAGTGTACATTATGCATATCTAGCAAGATGCTGGTAGTAGCGGTTCAAAAGGGGGCCGGGGAGGTGGGAGGAGGGGGGGGGGGGGGTCTCAGGCCCTATTCCCACAAAATTCTCCAAGCCCCCCGCCCTTTGTGCAAGGCACAAACGGAAAATGATTGCAAAAAATCCCAAGCACCGAACCCGCAACCCCCGAAGCCCCAAAAAGCTCCCCCTTCCACCAAAATTATTCCTTCTGAACCGGTCCTAGATGACGGGACTCGAATCGTGAACCATTTGATAATGCACAGTCCCGTGATTTATCCACTAAACCTCGACAAGACACGAGCCCACGTCACAAGCTGATGACCCATTATTTTGATATTATTCTTTCACCAAATTTTAGATCGCTTTGAGACGAGCTCGGAGAAGACCAATCCAGGAGTGGCGATCTTCTCTTGTTCGTTTACAGCGTCACCAGGGCAAGCTCTCAGCCCCGAGTACTTCAAGGCTGCACTAGGGGACTTTTCTTCTTCGAGCTGGATTTCACAAAGCAACGCTGGATATATACATGTAGATAGAACCCTCAACATTTCATTCGTTCACGTCAATATGGGACCAGAGCAAGCGATTTACTGCTTCGTCGGAGATCCTGAAATCCCTTCAGAGTTCGTGTTTATAAGGCTACCTCCAAGACATTTTTTTGGTAAGCAATAAGCAGTCCCTAGTGGATAAATGCCGTATACACGTTTACATTGTTTCAACTGGTTGTTTCTTATACAAGGCTATCCTAATACTTATTTGTTGAACAATTTGCGAAGCGCTTTGTCACTGAGAGGAAATGTTGCTGTAATGAACAAGGCTCGAGGAAATGATTTTTATTTTTTTCCTGAAATCAAACAAATACTTGTAGAGAATATATAGATTGCACCAGTCTGTGAACATTGTAGGCATTTATTTCTTGAAATGTTTTCTCGGGGTTTTCATTCAACATGTACAACCAAGACTCTACGGGATAGAGGGAATTTTATGACCTCCCACGGATTATTTGGGCACCGTGGTGATCTAGAATACGTACATGTACATATTCTTGACGCAATCCGTGTTCCGAAAATTAGTTTGGTTTGGAAATATAAGAATTTGAGTGTGGTAAGGGCGAAATCCATTGCTTTCTATGAGGAATAGAAAAAAAAGAAAGAAGGGAAACTAAAAATGATCCCCTTTTTCTTATCTACCCTTTGTCTGTTATGCGTTTATTGTGAGGGAGGGGTGGGGGGGGGGGGGCGTCAGTTAGTACCGTTAAAAATATATTTGATTTTTTTTTATTTCGTGCACTCGTTAGTAGAAAGTTACTTTTTTAATGTAGGTATGATGTAATGAAGTCTATGTTTCTCAAATAATTGATTCGATGTACAGCTTTGACATTTTAATGTGGGGTAGTAGAAAAAGATATCCATGAAACAAGTAAAAGCACCTTAATTTGGAGAAATATCCCGCTTTTCAATAGAGAATTAACCTGTCTTGCCATTAGTTTTTTTTTTTTTTTAGTTTTATCAGCCGTTGTCAATCCACTGCAGGATAAGGCCTAAGCATGATGTTTCCAAATGCCTCTGTTCAGCGCCTGTTGGTGCCAATTTGTCTGTCCCCAGAACTGTTGCAGCTCGTCTCGCCATCTTTTTCTTTGACGTCCCCTGTTTCGTTTTCCCTCATATGGTGTCCAGTGAGTGATTGCTGAGCTCCAGCGATTGTCCTTCCTACGGCTGATGTGGCCCGCCCAATTCCATTTCCTTCTTTTCACTGTTTCAAGGATGTCCTGGACTTTTGTCTGTTCCCTGATCCATTTGTTCGTTTTTCTGTCTTTGTATGTGATGCTTAGGATACTTCTTTCCATGTTGTGTTGAGAGGCTGCTAGCTTTCTTTCCATTTTTGATGTTAGTGTCCATGTTTCTGCAGCGTATGAGATTGCTGGGATGATGCACTGGTTATATACTTTCTTTTTCAGGCATAATGGGAGTTTGCCTTTCATGATGGTGCTGTATCTGCCAAAGGCTTGCCATCCAGCTTTGATTCTTCTTCTTATTTCGTTGTCTTGATTTTTGTCTTGGAGGGAGAAACGTTGCCCTAAGTAAATATAGTCCTCTACTTGCTCCATTTTGGTACCGTTCACTTGGATTTGTTTTGGATCTTTGGCTTATCCTGCCATGACTTTAGTCTTCTTCATGTTTATTTTGAGGCCTGTTAGTCGGCTTGCATCGTCCAGTTCTTGCAGCATTATTTCGAGGTCGTTTAAGTTGTGAGATATTATGACAATATCGTCTGCAAATCTTAAGTGACTCATGTTTTCCCCGTTTATGTTGATCCCCTTTGATGACCAGTCAAATGTTTTGAAGATGCTCTCTAGGCAAGCAGTGAAGAATTTTGGTGAGCCGGTGTCTCCCTGTCTAACTCCCTTTCTTATCATGATTTTGTTGCTGGTCTTGTGCATTCTGACAGTGTTGTAGCAGTCTGAATAAATGTCTTTAAAGATTTTGATGTAGGCATTGTTGATTCCTTGGTCTTGAAGTGCCTTCAGTACTGCATAGGTTTCTACGGAATCAAATGCCTTTTCGTAGTCTACGAATGCTACGCATAGAGGGATGTTGAACTCTTGGCATTTTTCTTTCAGTTGATTAATGGTGTGGATGTGGTCCATAGTTGAGAAACCCCTTCTGAAGCCTGCCTGCTCCCTTGGTTGGTTGTTATCAAGGATTTTCTCTAGCCGGTTGGTGATGATGTTTGTGTACAGCTTATACAGGTTTGAGAGGAGGTTGATGGGTCTGTAGTTCTTTAGATCTCGCTTGTCCCCCTTTTTGTACAGAATTATCATTGTGGCTTCTTTCCATTGATGTGGTATCCTCCTCGTTTGCATACATGCATTGTAAAGTTTGGCTAGTTCCTCAGTTATTGTGTCTCCTCCTTCTTTGATTGTGTCTATAAGTATGTTGTCTGGGCCTGGTGACTTCCCTCTCTTCATTTGATTTATTGCATGTTGAACCTCCCAATCAGTTACAACTGGGATCTCTTCTTGTGGTTCTCCTGGGTCTTCTGTCTCTTTATCGCTATTGTATAGTTGTTCATAAAAGTCTTCAATTCTTTGAAGTATCTGGTCCTGATCTGTGATTTCTTGTCCATTTCTGTCGAGGAGGCTTGTGATTTTCTGTTTTCCATGTGCTAGTTTCTTGTAAGTTTTCTTCAGGCTTCTGTTTTCCTCAATTGTGGATTTGATCATTGTTGTGTTGTAACTACGGATGTCTTCTGATATCTTGTTTTCACGGGTTTTTGGTTTTTTCCCTGCGATCTTTATGGCGGTTTCTTGGGTTTTTTCCACTAGCAGATCAGTCCATGTTTCAAGAGATCTGTTTCCTTCCTCCTCTGTGCATTTGTCCGTCAGAAGTTGAAATTGGTTTTTCAACTCCAGTTGAAATTCTGTTCTCTTCTCTTTTAGTTTCTCTAGGTTGATGCTACTTTGTTTTGGTTTTAGGAGTTTTTGCCTCTCTAGTCGGGTGTTGATTTTCATCTTGCCCATTACCATCCTGTGGTCACTTCCCACGTTCACCTTGCTGATTATTTTCACGTATTGGATGATGTGAGGGTTGTCAGTTAATATGAAGTCGATTTCATTCTTTGTGTTCCCGCCTGGGGTTTTCCATGTCCATTTCCTGGATGCTCCTTTCTTGAAGAAAGTGTTCATTATTTTCATTTTGTTGCTAATGGCAAATTCAAGAAGTCGGTCCCCCCTGTCGTTTCTTTGCCCACTTCCGAAGGGGCCGATTGTGCTTTCTTCTCCTTCCTCTCTTTTCCCGACCTTGGCGTTAAAGTCACCCATGACTATTGTAAACTGTGTTTTACTGCATTTCATCACGTCCGTTATTTCTTCGTAGAGTTTCTCTACCTCTTCATCGTCGTGTGTTGAAGTTGGGGCATAGACTTGGATAATCTTGATTTTGTATCTCCTATTGATTTTTATTGTTATTTGTGCCAGACGTTCATTTATTCCTTTTATTTCAGAAATATTACCGGCGATGCTTTTGTGTATCAGGAATCCTACTCCTGCTTCACTCTTATTCTTCTTTCCTATATGGTAGAAATGGTGCCCACTTTTCAGTACTGTGAGTTCTTCTCCTCGTCTGCGGACTTCACCCAGTCCAACGATGTCCCACTTTATTCCTTGTAGTTCTTCCTCGAGTTCCAGTAGTCTCTCTTCTTGAAGTAGTGATCTTACGTTATAGGTTGCAATGTTCAGTTTCCATTGGTGGCCTGTCCGAACCCAGGGATTCTTAGCACCCCCTGCTCCTTGCTTTATCGGGCCGCCACCTTGGTCCGGAACAAATGAGCTGCTGGGGACTGGGGGCCTTTGCTTATTTGTGTCTGTCATGCTGGTTTGTGTGGGCCTACCCATCCACGCTGGCCCAGTGCGGGTTGAATGGGGGATTTTACATCAGAGCTCCGACTCCTAGGTTGATGGCCTTACTGGGCTACGAAGTCAACCTCTCCGCCTATTTTCCCATAGGTGGGGCTATTTAACCCATAGATGGAGCTTGGTTGATGGGCGCCAGGGGCGTGTCCACATGCCGGTGGGCCTGTACGCCGCATCTCTGGGGCCCAAAGCTACTCCGAGATCCCTTACAGTTTTGCCTGGGACCGTGAGGTACCCAGTTACCGTGTGTTGCGCGAGGAGGCACTGTAAGAGTCTTGATGGAGGAGAGGCTATGTACTGGCAGGGGGAGGCTTACGCACTCGGCTCCCTTTTTCACCTTGCGGTTAGCCAGCGGCAGTAGCTGAAAGCAGAAATTGCAAGCACTATGCTAAAACTACACTATGCTAATCTATTTGTACACACTACTGCACTAGACGCTTCACTACACCCTGTGTCTACTGAGAAGATCCCTTAAAACATACTCCGATTTATCTATATCTATTTTTCTAATTGTATGTATTTCATGTTTCTTCTTTTTGTAAAAGCTAAGGTACTTTTTGTTTTTAGCGCTCCCAAAATATAATGATCAATTTTTATTATTATATTATTATTATTATTTTATTACGATTATTGCTATAAGTATTGTTATTTAGTGTTATTTTTGTTCGTCTTGACCTCACTTCTACAGTTTTACCAAGTTTTAATGGTGTACCAGAACTACTTGAGATTGGATACTACCATGCAGCCATCGGTTGGAGACAATGGGACCCTAGCTCTGATACCGGGGACGGACCTATAGTTGGATACAAGATATACGTGCGATCAGGTAGCAATGTCATGTTGGCTAAAAAGTACAACCTCCAAGCATGGTGAACATTACAGATCGTTCCGTATCGAAGAGGTCTGCTGAGAATGCCACTATGATGGTCATGTATAACGTCAGTGGACTTGAAGCAGGATCGACTTACTCTGTTAAGATTGCAGCGATACGAGATGGTATCAACGGTGAAGGAAAACAAGGAGCAGCATTGACATTTACAACAAAACAAGGTTGGCATCTCAAAGAAATGAAATCAAAATTACACGTTATATGACGGCACAGGAAAAATGTATAGAAATGCTTTAAATATCATGAACCAAATTTAAAAATGGAACAGCTAGAATATGTTTCGAAAAATCAAGAATGTAGATATTTATAATTACAATGTCATTATTTTTGTTTCTTCATTTGAGCAATAATCACACAATCACGCACACTAAGGCGCACGCACACACACGTGACTATCTGTACGTGAATCATCAATGTCTAGATGTGCTAGTAATCAACCTACTGGGATCGGTCTGTTTGCATGCCTTTACAATACTCTGATCATATACTAGTATCTAATTGAAAACATATATATTTATTAATTATCTCTGATGCTACATTGGTATTTCTATTTTAAGTCATTCTTTTTACTACCATCCTAGTTCTTACACCATCCTCTTCACCTACTGTCTCTTCTCCACCAAAATCAACTTCAGCTGGAGGCTCTTCAAGTTTCATAGCAACTGTCGTAGGAAGCGCTGTAGGTGCTATTG